>SDVV010037330.1:0-10852 GCA_016164225.1 Gammarus roeselii
ATATATTTAATTGGTCTTCCTTATCGATTTCAATGACTACCAAACTGCGCTTATCACAGCGGGCGACAAGCAAGCAAAACTGCACACTAATCGAGGGATAAATCATATAAAGGCAACATAATTGCCTTTCGTGTTGATCGATGCAGATTTGTTTCCCTACGTATCTCAGAACTCACCCAGTGCTAACCTATTGATAATTTTCTTCGACTCGATCCAATATCTGTTCACAGGCCTGACAAAGATTTATTCTGCCACTAGTAATTGTTGTGTCTAGTTTGTAAGGCAATGTTTATCCTGCCCAGCTTTCGAGCAGTCCTCCAGCAGCTCCCACCTTCTGCTGTTGACATCGACGGCCTCTGAAGCCGGCGCTCCGGCAAGATTGGTTTCCTTTGGGTGACTTGAAAGTCATTAACGCCTCTTTTGACTGTTGGAAAACTAAGTACAAAAATAAACAGAGCGACGTCAGCGCTTAATTGTATTTGTGGACTACTCCCATCCACGGGGTCCACTAGAGGATGAATTTCTGGAGAAGATTCTCAACATTTACATTATTTTGGTGAGAGGAGAGCTACAGCACCGCTAACAATATTGTTACCAAGGAAAATTGTACTTATCCGTCTGATGCTCAGGGCAGTCCACTTTTAATTAACATGTTTTTATGAAGGATGCCAATAAAGTTCAGTCGTTTTGGTGACAGATTTTTATTCGCGTGATGCCTTTGAAGACAAGCATCATGCTGATGCTTTATATCTATTACACGTGTTCCGTGAAGTTTTGAACTTGACAGATGAAACAGCCTTACATGAATGGATTCAATGATCCCAACTCGTTGCCATAATATGATTCTTTGGCTTGCATGAAATATTACCTGAGCCATACGACGTTCCTTTATCGCACTATAACCCAGCATCGTGATATGTCCTTTATTGCCTTCTGCCCAGCTACGCTTACTCGCCCATCCGCTGACCTTGCACCTGTCTGTAACGCTTCTTGTTCGACCGATCGACTTAAACAATAAAAGTGGACAATGTTAAGCGCCTTTAATCGACGCATGAGAACATCGATCTTCGACAGTGCCACTGTGTCATTAAACCCTCTCTTAACATGACACTCTGCCACATCAACAACATCTTGATACCGTTCTACTCTGAAAATGTATTTTCTTGCTCCAACTTTGTGTTATTCCAGATTACCGTGAATCTGTCTCACTGAATTCTCTTGTTAATATGCGATTGCTTTTTCCAGCAACGCATTGCTTCTGTAATCGTTGCTACTCTTTTTCATTCCCACAGTGACCACCTACTACAGCGTGGAAATGCCCATATTAATCATTGTCATTAATATTGTTTCAAAACAACTGTCGTAATATTATATTATCTCGGTCAATTTAATACCGTGTTTCTGAAATACCGTAGTCTCTGCCACTGTCTTGTATACAATAAACATCGCGCTTCCCTCCACAACGGTCGAAGTATGTCGTGAACTTACTTGGCTCGCCTTTCAGGAAACCGTCTGCACATGAAGATGTTCTCGTTCAAATCAATCTATATTAGGCAGTGCGAAATTCTGAGCGTGTCCATAATTTCAATGCATAGGATCAGAACACCTCGTCGAACATTGAATACAAACATTGATTGATTGATAACTCAATCTGAATTAGGAGAAAAAGTTCCACGTGAACAGGCTTGATGGTAAAAAACGACTTGAACAATATCCTCAGGATTTCTCGCTGTGGTGTCCAGAAGCCAAAGAAGATGCGGTGGTGGATAATCCTGAAATGGGAAACATGCCATACTTTATACGACTGTTTTCTACCGGTTCTCTGCTTATCTAAATACAACATCTTTACTAGGTAAACTGCTCATGGGCTAAGACTACGCTCGGACAAGAAGCAAACGTGATCGTTTATTGGTTGAAAGGGGAAAGAATGTGACGATTTGTTTAGCATTTTCTTGTAAATCCTCAAATCGCTCATGAACAGGTCTATCTGCGATAGGTCCTATCCACCACAGCCTATATAAAATGAAAGTGATTGATCCGTAGGGGGCAATGTGCTGGTGCAACCGTCCTGCCTCACCCGGTAGGCTGTTATTGGTGTGTCGGTTGACCAACAACCAATGGCAGTTGATCCTGCCCATGGCTTGCGCCCGTTCTCTCATAGATCACTTCTGAAAGCACTGTAGCTACGTCTTTTCTCAGCGACAGTTCTGTATTGATCCATCGAACACAAATCACTGTTGGCCAAACGATGAAAAACTCGCATTGATCAACAACGCTCTTTGCCCTTTAGTTACGGGAATCTAAAATCTTGATCCACTTTTCCGCTACGTAAATGACCCAAACAAAGCTGTAATAATAAAAATCCCTAACGGGAAACCTGCCCTCTGAAGGGTTCTTGTTCTGAGGATTGCCGAGAAATCTCGTTACACACACCATCGATCCAAGGAAGTCTTTTTCAAAGGAGAATTCCTCCTGCGGAAAATCTGGGTCGCTATCCCTGGCGCTAAATTTTTTTATAGCCAACGTCAGATCAACCCCTATCATCTCCGCCAACTGCCTTATTAGCCCCAAGTTGTTCCGACTACCTACCTACGGTACCATTTTTTAACATTGAACATTCATAGCCTTCCTCAGTCACACCAGCCACTGTCATATCTGCCAGTGACATTCTGACGAAAATCTGTTTCAGCCCACGTCAGAATCAGCAACCAGTCGTACCATTTTACCGGTTATCACTTTAATGAAACTTTTCCGGCCCAACCTAACCTAACCTAGGGTACGTGTTTCTAACCCACGGGGCAAAGGTACGTATATCTAACCCGCGCGGCAAACATACGTAATTTTGTAGGGTACGTAATGCCGTTTTTTATTTATTTTTTTATTGAAGTTTCATTAAAGTGATAACTGTTAGGTTGGTACGCCTGTTTCGGTGAAATAACAGTGGCAGATATGACAATGGCAGATTTTGAAGTGGTGGAAAATGCGTGTGGGCTGAATTATCGTTAGGTAGAAAGCACGTGGGATGGGTGATTTTTAGCGGTTATGACAGTGTCCGGCCATGACAGTGAAGTGAAGTGGCGATAGTGCGCGTGTGCGGGAATAATTTTAGCGCGAACGCTGGGCTCCCGAAAATCTAACTCCGCGAAGAACGAAGGAATCGTGTGTAATCGCATCTTTATGGAGCAGTTGTGTACCTTTCCAGGACAATTTTGAGCTATAAAATACCATCAATCACTATAAATGACAACGGATGCTGATCATTTTGAAGAACTGTGAATAATTCAGATGAATAAGCTGGTCAAGGAATTCGAACTATGTCCAACAAAACTGCATGACATTTATTTCATACGATACCGGACAAATTACCCTATTTCATCAGGAAGGGGGGGGGGGGGGTTTCGATATTAAAATAATTTCAACTTAAATACGGGATATTTCCATTATTCTAACGATTTGTATTTTAGGTGGTGCCAACAACATGAGGGCGTTCCTATCGTCCTCGTTCCTTTTCGGCTTTGTTGATCAACAAGCTCTGGGGGGAAGGGCTCACTCTCATCGGGGTTCCCTCTATATGAGCTAGTCCAGTCCTTCTCGTTTCCATCTTCGAAGCCTAGGTAGGAAGTGCTCCCTCTCTTCAGCGTTCCCTTCGTATGAGGGAGCTCCTCCCATTTCCGCCCTCGAGGCCCAACAAATCATGCGTGGGCATAAAACTGTCACACTGGATTGTGTATCACGCATAAATCACTCGCCAATCGCAGCTCCCGGCGAGTTTGCATCTAGAAACAAACATTGTGAAACCACTCAGTAATTCATTTTCCCTGCTACGCAAGATGCCAGAAGGAGAAATTGGATGAGTGTAGTCAGGGGACTCCTCAGACACCATTCATTATTGTCAAGGGAGAATTGAAATCAGCTGCAACATGAAGCTGTAATTAAACATTATTAAATGCGAAAGGAATAATTACTAATTTTATCTATTTATGGTGAGCTGACTTTGTTTGATCACAGTCAATGCCATTTGGCTCATTTCAGAGTTCACTGTAGTTCCGAATAAAGGAAAGTCGGTTCTACGCGCTTGCAGTAGGAAGGAAAGTCTTGGAACTTCCTCATACACCCTAACATCATTCGAATTGCCCTAAACAGAACAGTAATTTTATAAATTTATATGAATGGAAAAAGTATAAATAAATAGGTTAGAAAAATGATACGTAGTTTTATAAACAAACATAAGAAAGTTTTACTCGTTTTAGAAAGAACAGGTTTGGATATCAATGTGATATTTAGCAGTGTCCATTTCTCTCACATCAGCTAACACCTATTCAGTGAATACAACGCAAGTATCTTGACTGAGCAAAATACTTATGTCGCGAAGATCTCAAAAGTGTTCATATATATTTAGCAGAACGAACACAAACAGTTAGCAAGGCTTTCTCCTTGTAGGTTGAGCTTGGCCCTTCCAGGAAGCTGCAGTCAGCAAAATAAGGTCACCACAATACAAAAAGACATAGCCGGAAACGGCGCTGCTCCATTAGGTGGCAGCACCAAGGCAGCAAGTCAAAAGAACAACCATTGTGAGATCATCAATCTCGGGAGTGTGTGCGTCGGAGTCACCAATTCACATTGAAATGACCGAATCATTACAATGTGTAATGTATTGATCGCAAGAAAGTCAGGCCAGTGTGTGAGGAACTGGATAAAAATATATTCAAATAGATTATTCTGGGTACACAAAACTATTCCGCCGTTGTGCATAAGAACGTTGCAATAGATAAATGTATCAGCACTGCGGCAGCTGGTTAATACTGATATTACACTTTTTTCATTGATTTTCCCCTTTCAAAATATATTGTCGTGCTTCCGCAAATCGTTTCAACAAAATCGCATTGTTTAAAATAGTAGAAGCAATGTTAGGATATAATGTAGCTTTACAGTAGCTAGTAACTGCATAATACAATGGTCCATCAACGTCCGCTCTTGTTTTCAATTTATCTGAATTAAGATGCTATTCTTCCCGTGCATGGTATTCAATTCTCAACGTTGTTTCAGTCTTCCTGAAAGGCATTTAGCCCAACGTTGGCGTACTTCTATGCTTCACCTCAAGTCGTCACGAAAAGTCCAAGCTCGTAAACAATCCATCTAGCAAGGTGACAACACAACAGAACACGTGCTGGCCCCATTCCGTGGCGCCCCTCACCACCTTCAGGTATCAGTATATCACGGCAGAGCAAAGGCACGTAAACATTTTACGATCGTCTATTTCAGTAAAACTTGCATCAATGGATCTGCATTATTTCTTCCCAAGCGATTGACGGAGATGCCTCTAGAGATGAGAGGAGGGTGTAGGAGTGGGAGATGTAGAGCTAGAGCATTGTTTCAGGATCTATTGACTTAGAGATTCTTCACCCACTAAATGTGGGTGTAAGGGAATGCCATGTGATTTGCTTACGATGTTTCTTCACGAGCTCATTCGATAGAGGCTTCTAGAGATGTTTAGTTTGTAAATGTGTGCGATTGGGAAGTTGTGGGGCATGTTGTATATGCCCCATGATTACTCTGAGTTCACGTTATTTCAAAATTGCATCCATATGCATAGGCATCTGAAAATGCTATAGAAATGAAGTGAAATCGGTTTCTGTGTTCGTTCACCCTATAAACCATGACATGTTTATTATTCCTGTACATGGTCGTCATGTGCTTAACATAGGTTTTTTATACTTGAATTATGGGCCGTTTTCTGGAAACGGGGCAGAGCTGAAATTCGAGCGTACACATAAAATTATCCATTTCGGCTTTAAATCATGTAGTTTATGGTATACTTTTTTTAGTTCCTACGCTTTCTTACAGCTGTACTAGCGAAGATGTTTATTAAAATATTTTTTATTCTAGGACAAAATATTTAGTTAACACCGGCACACATTCCTATTCACTATGGTCCAATTGTAGTAGCAGGTTATAATTTTGTCAGTGCTCAGCATCAGGAAATGACACATGCCAGTGTGCAGTATTAGAGGGTATAAACATTGCTCACTGAGTGCTCAGTAACACTTGATGATTTATACCAATGTGCGGTATGGTTATTACTCTTAGATGTAGGTGGTAGCGTCATTAGACTTATATGAATGGAGTTGCCGGTCTAAAAACCCTATTTGCAATAATATAAGGAAATGGAAAGCACGATATGAATTTGATAAACTTTCACTATTGACTCATGGCCAAGGAAATAAAAAAAAACGGTTTCCGGCTCCCTCGCGCTTTGGGAATCCACCTCAAATTGCGACATCACTTCCTGGGAACAAAAATACTAGCTGAATTGAGACTAATCAAATAGGTACAATTAATTACTCTATCGAGCTCGGATTAATGCAACCCTTCAATAATAGAACACCAATTAATTCATAGGGTATCAACAACGAGCCACTTGCTCCCCAATTCAGAATGACTAAGGATTAACTAATTAATTTAAGCAAAATTGCAAGTGCAAAATTTCAATTAAATATGGCAAACTATGGCAAATAGGGGCAGACAAACTAAGGCGACAAGAAAGAAAAAATTAGACAATTAGGTCAATGTTTCATGAAGTGGAAATGTTTATGTGGGCACGTCCCTACGTGGATCGAGAAAAACTCATCACTGATTTTAAACAGGAGCAACCCGAAAGTATACACAAACTCACCCGCGAAGGCCATCAGCGCTGGATCCAGGGTCCTCTATTCTTCCCCGACGATACTTCATCCCTCCCCGGCCTACGTGGTAAAGGATTTAGTGATGCATTACTGGATGAACTCCACCAAAGTACACGAAGGCATCCATGGAAATTGCCACGCTCACAGTCAAAGGCCCACTTTTGAGGTTAAATGGGATCCACGCCCGAGCCCAAGGAGGTTCAAGGCCTAGTCCAGGGGTCCACGGCCAAGTCCAGGTGGTCCACACACCTGTCCAGGCTGGCCTCGATCCAGTCCATGTTGACCACGATCAAGTCCGGTGGGGTGGTTCCAACACCGAAGTCCAGCATCCACGTCGAATATGCTCGACGGAAAAACAAGGTGATTTTGACCATTCAGAAGGACCACGTCCGTAAGGATCGAAATTAATAGGTGCGGCTGTGATAATAGGTGACTCGGAACTGCTGGCTCACTGCAAGGCCGGGTCCGAAGCTAGCGTCGATTCACGGCCGCAATCGTTCAAAAACAAAACGTCTAATCGCGGTCACGCTCGAGTGTACCTTCAGGGGCTCCAAATTTAAAACTAATCAAAATTGGAGAGCATAACCTTTTCGCCACACACTTATTACGTACGAAACGGATAGCTTTGTAAGCCCTGAAATATAGGCTGCAAGGTGATTACAATTGAGACTTAACACGGTGCACAACCCTCACGGTCCTGATATTTTGAGTGACACCAGCTAGTCAAGCAGACATCAGGGTGAAGCTCTTCTTTTTGGCGAATTGAATCGTAACTAAAGCATCGATTCTAGAAGATTCTACTTAACAATTTGTTACTGGTGGATTCTGTTATTTGAAATTCTCGCTGCGTCCATTTTGCATCAGGGATGAGGAGCTGCACATTAGAAGTGTTACCTCTAACCGCCGTAAATATGACTGAGTGAAGAATACAATATAGCAGGCGACAGTGAGGAATGATCCCCGACCTAATAAATATTGTCAATATGGCAGGTAACAGGGAGGAATGATCCCCGACCTAATAAATATCGTCAATATGGCAGGTAATAGTGAGGAATGATCCCCGACCAAATAAATATTGTCAATATGGCAGGCAACAGTGAGGAATGATCCCCGACCAAATAAATATTGTCAATAAAACAGGCAACAGTGAGGAATGATCCCCGACCTAATAAATATTGTCAATATGGCAGGTAACAGTGAGGAATGATCCCCGACCTAATAAATATCGTCAATATGGCAGGTAATAGTGAGGAATGATCCCCGACCTAATAAATATTGTCAATATGGCAGGTAACAGGGAGGAATGATCCCCGACCTAATGAAAGTTGTCAATATAACAAGCAACAGTGAGGAATGATCCCCGACCTAATAAATATTGTCAATATGGCAGGTAACAATGAGGAATGATCCTCGACCTAATAAATATCGTCAATATAGCAGGCAACAGTGAGGAATGATCCCCGACCTAATAAATATTGTCAATATGGCAGGTAACAGTGAGGAATGATCCCCGACCTAATAAATATTGTTAATATGGCAGGTAACAGTGAGGAATGATCCCCGACCTAACAAATATTGTTAATATGGCAGGAAACAGTGAGGAATGATCCCCGACCTTAAAAAATATTCTCAATATGGCAGGTAACAGTGAGGAATGATCCTCGACCTAATAAATATCGCCAATATAGAAGGCAACAGTGAGGAATGATCCTCGACCTAATAAATATCGTCAACATAGCAGCTAACAGTGAGGAAAAAAAATATTGTCAATATGGCAGGTAACAGTGAGGATTGATCCACGACCTAATAAATATTGTTAATATGGCAGGTAACAGTTAGGAATGATCCCCGACCTAACAAATATTGTTAATATGGCAGGAAACAGTGAGGAATGATCCCCGACCTTAAAAAATATTGTCAATATGGCAGGTAACAGTGAGGAATGATCCTCGACCTAATAAATATCGCTAATATAGAAGGCAACAGTGAGGAATGATCCTCGACCTAATAAATGTCGTCAACATATCAGCTAACAGTGAGGAAAAAAAATATTGTCAATATGGCAGGTAACAGTGAGGATTGATCCACGACCTAATAAATATCGTCAATATGGCAGGTAACAGTGAGGAATGATCCCCGACCTAATACATATTGTCACCGCAAAATCGACCCTAGGGACAGTTTTTCGAATGACAAACACGTTCATTGTGTTACAGTCCTTCTGTCGAGAAATTGGAACAGGCCCAGTTGATTGATTTCATTGAATTGATTTTATTGAATAGTGTAAAGGGACTGTCATAAACGAAATTCACAATACATCCATTGTAAGAGGTTCCTGCAGTATGACCGGTAAATTGAAAATCGGTCATAATTTGCCACTACAACTATGAACAAATCCTACATATGTTTCCAGTTGGAAGAAGTTTTTTGGATCACAACACTTTTCAGGTAACCCCATTACGAACAAACATAGAAAATGTATTTATTGCCTTCCCGGTATGGCAACAAAGAGAACGATCTGGAAATAAGAGGTCCAAATTACCAAACTACAGCAACCCATCAACATGGTGGCGAGGCAGATGTAAGAACTCAACCTACAAGCCAGCGGATGATTCCAACAAACCTCCAGACGCTCCAGTGGAACCTTCACAGGCTCCTGGAGAAATATGATGAGGGGATTGTCGACACGTGTTGGGTAGGCCAACGGTAAGAAGCCCAAGAAAAACTCCCTGGTAACCACACTGTACCGCCCCTGAACCAAGGCACATCCTATCTCAGACTGCGCTAACACCCTCAAACTTATTCACACTCCTTGGCGCACCTAGCACACTTCCTATTAACTAGAGGGGCTTGAAACAGACCAGCAAACATTTCTCAACGTTTGCCTCGAGCCACTACCCAACAACTTCGAATAGCTACAACGAGTGACAGCCTGAACATGGCAGGGCTGCCCGAAGATTGAAAAGCAACAAGGGGTCAAATGATCAGAGACAAGAGGTGCAAGGTCTGGATTGCTGGTGTTGATCCATTTCTCGAAACACAAAGGGATAATAAGAAAGAACAGGCCGACAAATTCATACCCACTCACGGAAGAATTCAATCTGTGATCTAAAGCAGAAAGTTATTGCTCCCGTATGTATTTTAGTGGGCGATAGCATTGTAAACTGAAGAAGACTTCAAATGGTCCACGTAGGAAGATATAAAACACCAAAACATCAAAACTAGACCAGATTTTGGGTCAGAGGCACTTCTGGAGAGATAAAAAAAACAGGCAATGGTACAATCACGGACGCATTGACATGGCTGGATTACACAAAGAAAATCTTCAGCAGGATCAGGTAAATCAGTAGCTCCGTAGAAAATATCCCCCACCAAGGAGGTGACAATACGGAACTGTTTTTTTAAGGGAGACCTGGACCGTCCCGCGGGAAGAAAGGCTCGTTAATGCACGTGGTATTTTTCGGCCCAATCCTCAGTGACGAAGTGGAAAAGAATTTATAAACGGGGCACTCAACAACAAGGGTGCCGCAAAAACACTGCCAGCAAGGAACAAACGGAACCTAGGAACAGGTGATGGCGGTACGCAAGAAACAATCGTGGTATCACAAAACAATAAAACAATATTTATGGGAAACTTTAACCTCATGACATCAACTGCAGTCATCCTGAAAGCCCAAGGACGGAGATTCAGGAGGATGCTTCTCGTCAATGACAGCTACCAAAACCAATTTGGTGAAGAACCAATCAGAGACCCTAACAAACTAGATTGTGTATTATCGATAGAAGATGAAATGATAGATCAAGTAACAATCGAGAACAATACAAGATCACAATACTATGGGAAGCAGCAGTATGGGAAGCAGCAAGACAAAACAACAATTTCAGAACAGCCACTTTCGAATGCCAGAGAAAGAAAAAATAAATTCGTTCAGTTTAGGCTACATTTTGGAAGAACGACCACAGAAGATTGCATAGCATATGCAAGCAAGCGACTCATTCTGAACAAAAATATAAAATAAATATTCCGCATGGCTGTACAATGGAGCTCACTGTGAGGGACTGTATCAAGTCCACATAACTATTGTGGTCTGCACTGAGTCCCCATTAGCAGTGAGGCAGAAGAGCAAACAAAGTGGTCAGAAACGCAAAGAGTAATATGAAGATATATA
>SDVV010037331.1:0-10852 GCA_016164225.1 Gammarus roeselii
CAATGTAGGAATATCAACACATTTGTAAGGCAAATGATATCCATTCAATTATAACAAATTTTCAATGTGTACGATTGTATAGCAACTTTTTATGTGAAATAATTCGTAAATATTTTAGCTCGACAGGGTATTAGTAATCAATAATATGGTTTCTAATTTGCCTCAATTTTTTTTTTGTCGAACAGATTGCCCTCCTTTATCCGAAGAGGAGGACTGTATAATTGTGTTTGACGGCCGGCAGGACCAAGCCATTGCGTCACGCGGGACATAAGGGTTATCGTCTCGGGCGATGAAGCGACCGCAAACCGTTGTCGTCGTACTACCTAACGGTGCCACCCCCATTACCGTCTCCGTTCCCGGCACGTTCCAGGGAGGCAAACCTCTATAAGGTCCCGAAAGTAGGGAAGCACCGATGACCTGAGATAATCGCAACGGGATACCTAGCGGTCCCAGCACGCTCCAGGGTGGCTGGGGTCCTCTAGCGACCACAAGTAGGGGAGGACCTGTCACCGATGTTACTCACCACGGGGGAGATTCTGAGCCCCCCTCCAAAAAGAGAAGGTGAGAGTTGTTTGTAGAAAATGAAATGGCTCTGTTCCAAGATATGGTATTCCTCGATTACATTATAAAACTCGGTTTTCAGGAGGTTGTGTGGTCTCAAGCAATTGATGACTCAGAAAACGGATGGTCCATGCGAGGCCAAGTATATTTAGAGTCTCAGATTCCTCTCCACGCGACCCCAGCCCAATTTTTATTAACCTGTCGTGATCATTCATGGGGACCGTTTTGCCCAGAGGGGGAACTAGCTTCATATTGTCACTTCCATGAACCGTTGAACCTAGCGGGATCCATTAACGATCCAGATAACTTGGCACTACGGAATACGCTTGTAAACGCTTGGGCTAATTATTTAGAACAAGATCAGGATAGTATCGCATTTTTAAATAAATATCCCCCTCAGATAACTCAGATTATCGACCCTATTCTTAATGAAGGCAGTCAGAATAGTTCATAAGATTTATTAATAGAATCAAATTGAAATCACTTACACGGAGAAGGGGATTCTACACTCGATATTCATCAACCCGGTGATATTTTCGAATGCGGTTTACCTCATCATGGGATTTGGCACAGCTTCCGATGATCGATTTGAGTGGCATTGAACCCAATCCTGATTTAGTTTATGTAGAAGACGATGTCATCTACCCGCCTTTATCATCAACTCCAATTAATCTGTAGTTGGACATCAGTCAACGTGAGATGGAACACAATATGATTGATAGCTACATCATGAATGACATTTTGACTAGCGTCTCTGAGCCTTCTTTAACCATAATAGGGGAAAGATTGGATGTGTCTAACGTATTCTGCGACGAGATTACCGTCCTTGATCCATCGATGGATCCAACGTTGGTATTTTTCGAAGATCAGGTAGAGTCACCGATTAGAGCTCCCACCCCGACCTTTCCTCGTTGTAACGCTGATATTTTCTAAACAATAACCATGGGTTATTCACAATAATTGCCGATGTTTTTTTTATGGGTGAAATTTATTTCTAAACAATAAACATTCTTTTATAATATTTTTTTTTTTCATCCTCCGTTTTCAGTCTGGGCAATGCCGCGTCTTCTTCAGATGAGGGCGCAAATACATTTTACCAATACCCGCAAGCGTTACATCAGAACGTGAGGTATCCGCACCATTTCCAGATGAATCCTCAGCAATGCCAGTTTCAAGCGTGTCAGATACAGCCTTGGTAAGAGTATCCATCGCAAACCCAACAACCTTGGTATGGTCAACACTGGCAGAGCGCATTATACCTACAACCGCCTTGCAGCAGCTCATAAATCCCTCAAAACACCGGCGCTTACCTTATTGTAGAATCATGTGTTATGGATATCCGCCACACATCGGTTTAAGCAGCGCCCCATGTATCTCATTACCCTATCTACCAACAACACCAACAAATAGACGATTCTAGATTCCATGGAAATAACCACCAGCAGACTTCGACTACAGAATCTGACTTGTACCAAGTCGGGCATGATGCATTGCAAAGGTTAGTATATACAGAGTAATTTCAGGTATATTTATTGAATAAATTATTACAATTAATACAATTCCTCATTCCTATTCTAATGCGTGGATAATTTACATAAATAATGGTCGGTTCGGGCATTCTGCGGTGTCTTCAGAAATTATCGGAAATGATCCAAAGGTATATAATATACTGACGCTCCAGTGTAGGCTTTGTCTGGAATATCAAATATTCTAGCATTGTTCCCTTGATCCTGGGAAGGGTTATAGGTATCAATAGAATGGTCCTGTCCGTCTTGATCTTGTGTCTTGTCTTCGTATTGTTGAGCACCGGAGTAGAAGGTATGGGTTGAGGAATCTACCATTTCAGATTTTGGTTTAGGTCGTGATTTATTTTCGGTTAGTTCCAATGAGAGTTTAAATCCACGAGGCTCGGCGGTAGAGTATGAAGGATCTTGTATCATTTCCATGATTGTAGTTTCTTGAGTTAAGGAACTCGAAATGAAATCTGGGCAAAGAAGTATTTTAAATCTGTGACGAGACGACTTGAGTTTAAAAACATCACTGAACATCCCTCTTGGTTGCCGAGTATATCGACACTGCTACTATCCTGACGAATCAGGATAGAAGCATCCAGTTCCATCTTGAAAATATTCAAGATTATTTTGAATGGTGACATTGTTGCCGATACGAAATTGTCTCCCTCGACGAATGAGAAACGTTTAAGGTTGCGAATGTAAGAAACAATTAGGTTTGTCATCCTGAACACCTCCATGATGATGAGGTGGTTCAAGCAGGAGCGAGACGGGGTACACGAAGGTAGACGGCGGAAGGCAGGCTATGTACAGGCCGAGGCGGATGACAGGCAATGTGCAGGTCAAGGCAGAGGAGGTACAGACGAAGCGACGAGCGAGAGGTGTGTGTATCCGTCCACTCAGAAGTGTCACTTTTTTATGACTCCCACGCCCAACCACCCCTTTCCTCCCCACAAGGGACGATGATTTCAGTGCCGTACAGGTTTCGTTTTCATTTGTTTTTTGCTTCGTGCATCTGGCAGCGTAGCAGAGGGCTCTGGGTGAATGATATATTTCCCAAGTTATCGTACACTGATGAATAAATCGGTGAACAGCGCAGCTCATGCATGATTTGCAAGGTTGATCTTGTTGGTCTCGGACATATTTTCACTCGAGATGTAAGTAATTTAAACATGCTATCTTTTGTTTTATTCTTGAGATGTCTTTCTGTAACTTTGATGGTCTTTTTTGAATTGTTTTGTGAATCTATTTTCTTTACTCGTGCAGGATGAATCGAGACGATATGGTAATGGCAGATGCGCCATTGTTGGAGGATACAGGGAGTGCCCCGTGCCCTAGCGTCGCTGTATCCGCAATTCCTACCGAAAGCGTCGCAATATCCGCAATTCCTACCGTATGCGTCGCAACGTTCATAAGTCCTTGCGGAAGCCCGCAACCCGGTGGTGGTGGTGCTGCTGGTCCGTCTTCAGACCTACCCGGAGTTCAGTCTTCTGGTCCGGAACTAGCCGGAGTTCAGGGTACTGATGAGCCATACGTCGCTTAGTCTACTGATGGTTTGGAGTTGTCTCCTGATGCACCGTGTCCTGTTGCACCGTCTACTGATGCGATGACACCGTGTCCTAATGAGCCATCTACTGATGCGTTGGCACCGTCTACTGACGATCCGGAACCAGATTCGGATAATGCAGTGGATGATTCGGGTGAGGCTATATTTCATCCACCAACCTCCGAAGGTATATTGGACCGCCATTTCGTAACATCGACATCTATCCCAATCACTGAACAGGTCAACGTACCATCCATGATAACGATAGGATGCAGGGAACTTTTGAAGCACATTGAAACTAAATTAGGAACATTCCAGAGACTCCAATGCACCGCGAGGGTTAAAATGGGGAAAATAATGGAGGATGCATCTATAGATAACAAGGAATGGATATTAAACACAAAAGCGGTCCAGCTGACCAAAACAGGGGACTTAAGTGAATTGATTGAGGATCTCGGGGTTGATTTACAAATAAATTAGAAATACATGAGCTAGATAGTGACTGGAGCTGAAATTCTACAAGACAGGGACTGAAGGAACAAAACGAATGGGTAGTTATGTTCCTTGGCCCAAAAATTGTCCAAGCAGGTACCATATGGTCAACATCAAGACAAAAAAGAATAATTGCGTATTGACAAGCATGATTGCCCATTTCCACTTGAAACAACATACAAATCTCACAAAGTTCAAACGACAATCGGAGCGTACATATCTCCCGTACATAAACACATATTTCACCTTCCCAAATCTTCCCATAAACACACCTGTGGCTTTAGAAGATTTACCAAATATAGAAAGAGGTTGTGATGCCAACATTAGACTATATCAACTCACTAAAGAGGAAGAAGGTGACGGGCTGGTTAGTGTATACAGAGGCAGTTCAGAGGCCAGTGAGGAAAGCACGATCCATCTAGTGCAAATCTTAGATGCTAATGATGTCGGACTCATACCATGTTTCATTACATTTATGAGAACATTCAGAAATACGAGATATAGTGAGAAATTTGTTTGTCCCTTCTGCATGCAAGGCATGCACAAAAGCAAAAAAGATGGTCACGTAAAATTATATTCGTCCACTACAGGCTTGCAAAACATCGGTATGCCTGAAGAAAGCGAAATGAACCAATTCTCAGCCATGCATGCAACAATGAAACCCCCTGTTGTATGTTATTATGACTGTGAATCTGTGCTGGAGCCCACCCAAGAGGGGAAACATGTAGTCAACATACACAAGTTGTGCATGTACAGCTATACTCTTGTAGATAAAGATGGGAAAATTGTGAAGCACAAAGTAGTAGATTCGACTTCCGGTCCCCTTGAGGAGATGGAAACACATCTCGTTAAGAATATGTTGCTGGATTAAAATGAATACATGTCAACCTTACCATTGTTCCCCATCCCCGTTCTCAACAAACATGACGTAAAAAATATTTTGCGAAAGCAAAACATGTGAATGCTGCGGAGACGCTTCTGGAGAAAATGGTAAAAAACGAGGTCATCATAACCATTACGTTGAGAGGTCTTCGGCCCCAATGAAGAAGTAATAACAGGGAATTACTTGGCCGCATTATGCCGAAATTGTAACATGAGAATAACGGAGAAACTCAGGTTCATGCCATGTATTGCTCACAATGCATCGGCCTATGACATGCGCTTCATACTGAGAGGATTGGACGGCAAAAACTTTTCCAAAAAAAATGTTTTGCCAAAACAATCAGATAAAATGTTCAGCATCTCTGTCTCCTTGAACGATGCCACGAACAAGTACGGTGTCAAGTTTATCGACTCGTTCTCATTCCTAAACTCAAGTTTAGACAGTCGTGCCAAAAATCTTAAAGATAGTTGGCATGACATGTCACTTCTCAAATCCTATCTCACAAGTTTCGGTTACAGTGACAAGGTTCTAGACCTCGCCACTCGAAAAGAAAATTTTTGCTGCGAAGCCATCACATCGGATTCTGTGCTGAACCAAACTGACACCCCATTGCAACAAGCCTTCTACAGTCAACTTCGAGGCAAAGGAATATCGGACTCTGATTATGATGAAGTGATCGAAATGTGGGAGGCAGCAAACTGTAAGACGTTGCGTGATTACATGATCATATACCTGCTCATCGACACGCTGCTGCTGGCCGAAGTCTTCCAAAAGTTTAGGGAGACCATGACACGCGAGTATACCCTGGACCCCGTCCATTTTGTGAGCGTCCCTGGCTTTGCAATGCAAGCCGCCCTCTACGAAGGACAGATGAAACTGGCGCTGGTTAAAGATATCGATCTCCTGCACTTGATTGTCAAGGACACACGAGGCGGATTCGTGACGTTGACGGAAGGTCTTACCAAGATAAACAATCTCCGGTGCAAAGACTACGACCCTACATTACCCGTGTCTTCAGCAGCACTGTGGGACTTTAACAGTCTTTATGGTGGAAGCTTGAGTGAACCCCTCTTCAATAGCGAAATCCTCGTGCTCACACCGGAAGAAATTCAAGCAATCGACTTGGTAAACACAGACTGTTCCGGCGAGTATACGTACATTGTCTGCGTGGATGCCCAAGTCAGCGATGAAGTTGCAAGAAAAAACAGATGAGCAGCCACTCCTGCTACATCACAAAGAGATTACCTTGGACGATGTTTCGCCCTTCTCAAAAGATCTCTTGGATGGGTCAGAACATCTCAAAAGCAGAAAATGAGCAGATCGTAAGCTTGTTGCTAGCCATCTACCTCAAACTGACTATCTCGAGGCCCTGGAATTTCTCTAAGTACTCCTAAGGCAAGGACTGGAAGTCACCAAGGTTCATTGAATTTTTCGCATCAAGCAGGAACCGGTCCTCAAAACCTTCATCATGAAAAATATCCAGGGACGTCAGGAGTCTACAAACTCATTTGAAAATTCCCTATTCAAACTGCTCTCGAATAGTATATACGGGAAGTGTCTTTTCAACCGGCTCAACAGAAGTCTAGAGGCAAAAGTCGTGTGCACCCCCAACGAGCTCCGAAAACACGCTGCTAACCCGCTCCTAAAAAACGGCTACGCTATTTGCCCCGAAAGAGTCATCATGCTCCTCAAGAAGAAAATGTCCGAAAGGCTCATCCACTCCAAGTTGGATTCTTCGTACTTGAAAAAGCAAAAGTCTACAGCTTCTTCTATGACACACTGAAACCACGCTACGGTGATAACGTCTCGCTCATCTACTCGGACACTGACTCGTTGCTGATCCAGTTCAAAGGCGTGGCCGACATTGAAGCGGAAATGCACCAAGCTCCCCTGGCTGAATACATGGACTTCTCCAACTATCCCAAAAATCATCCCTTGTTCGATGAATCCAAGAAAGGACAGCTAGGACTACTGAAAAGCGAAATAGCTGATGACTACCCGAGTGAAATCATCTGCTCATAACCCAAGTGTTACAGCATGTTGCTTGAGTCCGACGCAACAAAATCGGCTGCTAAAGGTGTCAATTACCTGACACAAGCCAAAATCAAACATGAACAATACAGGGACATCCATAACCAAAAATCGTACTCACACTTTGAGACAATACACAACATTCGTGCGCCAGCATGCCAGCTTCAAACTGTACGCACTATCAGAAACTGCTTCAGTAAATGCGAGAATAAGCGCTACTATCTCGACGCATACACAACTCTTGTGTCAGGAGATATTGAAGTAAATGTGGTAGATCTAGTATGAGACGAATTGTTCGTTTGTGTAAAACTGGATAGAAATATGAAATACTTGTAACATTCAAACCCTCTAAGATTGAAAAATCTGGCCTCTCTGCTAACTAACAAGTGTCGACTATGACCCCGAAGTAGAAAAAAAAAACGGTTTAAGTTATATAAAGAACCGTGTAGAGGGGTTCATATGTATATTTCAATGACTGAATACCATACATAAGGTTAGGTTAGGTTAGGTTTTTTGATAAGTGAATAAAATGTAAAAAGTGGTGTAGAATTGTGTCAAATCAAAATCAAGAATCAAATAAAAAATAACTAAAACAACCAAACGACGATGTAATTACCTATAAGAACGGACGAAATTTGCTAGATCAAAATTGAAAGTGAGTATCAGAACTGCAAGGAATAGATCAGAATGTACAGTCAAGTGGAGATATTTGTTATGCATTAACCTAAATCACTGAAAATCACATGCAAGTATGGAAAATCGATCGAAAAACATAATTCTTGGATACAATAGGTTAGGTTAGGATGATTAGTTCTTTTAACATAACATTCCGTGAAGCTGATACACATCAAATATCTTGTAACACAAGTAGGGATGTTGTTCTAATGGAACAATCACAGATCGGAAGTAAAATTTTACAGATGTTAACCGTCCCTGTGTATGTATACAAATGTGTGTATCTGTTTATATTGTGTGTGGTATCAAAAAAAATTATACATAAAATAGAGTCATGTGGAGGGATATGATATAAATATATCGTAAATCGATGAATAAGTATCATACGTAAGCAGAAAATCTGGAACGATGACTCATAATTCTTGGCTAGGTTGGTTAGGTTAGGATGCCTAGATCTTTATCCTAACATGATGTGAAACTAATTCACATCAAATATCTTGAGACAAAAAAAAAGCGACTTTATTCTAAAGAGGTAAACTGCCTCAGATGTTAACCGATTCTGTACATGCATACAAAATGTGTGTGTGTGTAAATGTATACCTTGTGCATGGCATCAACCATGTATACGCCTACATTAGCCCAGCATATGCAGGCATATGCTGCAATCAACGTGAATACGCCTACACTATACCGGCATATGCCGGCATAAGCCGGCATGTGCCGTCATCAACAGTGTATACACCTACATTATACCTGCATATGTCAACATAAGCCAGCAGCAACCTTGTATACGCTATACATTATATTGGCAGATGCCGACATATGCCGCATCAACCCTGTATGTTCATGGTAAAGTATATATACTATTAGAATCAGATTTATTCTCAATTAGTTAACCCCCTGCTTTTGTTGTAGAAGTATGTCGCCAAGTTTGATATGGAAATATTTTACCATAGAGAATAATACGGGGTTATGTGTTACATGCAGTGCGGGGCTACAATAAAGCAAATCAAGATCCACGTTCGAGTTTTGGCAATATCTCAAAGGTCAGCATTATCTGGAATATGATCATCTAAAAAATGGTCGAGGAAATACAAGCTTTATGGACAAAGAGGGCGTACAGTGCTCAACAGGATGCGATCGGTAAAGAAAGTGCAATGCCACTATCATCCAAACGTAGACCGCAAGAAGATTGGGTGAAATTTGGAGAGAACACCAAATCCTTAGACGAACTGGAATATACTGATAATATGGGAAAAAACTGGAATACTTTAAGGGGAATGGACATTAGTGACAGTGATATTGGAACGTGTGATAGTTTTACCGAGGAGGTGTCATGCAAAAAAAAAGCTAAAGTTGAAGAAAACCGAATTATCAAATGGGGTAATAAAATGGAATCCAGTATAAGAAGTGCAAAATTGATAAATAAAATAAGTTGTATGCCTGACTTTGTTTCAAAATTGCTGGTACTGAAACATGAAGAGAGAGATTCATGTCTAAAACGTTTGAGTGCTAGAAGAATTATGTATATTTTGGAACACTGTGGGAATATAGTGAATGGAAATGCTTGCGCCAGTAAAAAAAAAAGGAAAATATCCGATGTCATAAACATGCAACATTAATTAAAAAATTACAGGTACAGATACAGACTCTAGGCCGCATCCCCCAGAACGGGGGGTGGACGACGGCAAGGCGCACCTCACACCCTCATACGCTCACACTCACACAACTTAGCTCTTTTGTGCTAAAGGGTCCGGCCGGTAGCCCCTCAACTTACACTCTGGGTCCCGAATGCACCGAGGAACCGTCGTTAGCAGCAAACCCGACAGTTTTCACTGGTTTACCCCCGCCGCGTCATAATGACCGGGCCCCCCTTACCACCGACCATCCCGACAGCGGGTTGCCAAGGACGGGAAAGCACATCAGAGCAGCGTCAAAATTAACCATTCACGACCATTCTCCCTTCACGCCTGTTCATTGCACGCTCTCTCGCCACCTCCACATTCATGTCTCTCCTTCCCAACGCCTGCTTCAGACCATCCATCCACCCAAACTTCGATCTACCTCTAGGCCTGCGACCACTCGCCTCCGCATTCATCACCCTTTTCACCAATCTCCCTACATCCATCCTCCCCATGTGCCCGAACCATCTCAGTACACGCGAATCCACTCTGTTCTCCAACTTCTTCACCATCCCTGTTCTGATTCGAACCACGTCGTTGATGATCAGGCCTCTCAGCGTTACTCCAGCCATGCTCCTCAAACATTTCATCTCGAAAACATTCAACCCTCTCCTCTCCTCTGCTCTCACCCCCCAAGCCTCAGCTCCGAAGAGTACAGTTGGGACACAACACCCTCATACAGCCCTCTCTTTGCATCGATCTCCAACGTCCTACAGCAGATTACACTCTTCAGTGCACCCAACACTTTACATCCCTCCTTCACTCGCGCCTCCACTTCAGTTTCCACAAGTTCAGTTTTCTCCACATGGGAGCCCAGATATTTAAAATACTGAACTTCCTCCAAGAGCTTTCCAGTTAGGGTGACACTAATTTTGCTCGCATCGACAGTCCTCGAACATCTCATTACTTTACTCTTACCCACGTTCACTCGTAGCTTCCTCCTCTCACACACTCTACCAAACTCAGACACTAGCCTACATAGCTTCTCATCTGAATCCGGAACCAGGGCCGTATCATCAGCAAATAGCAACAGGCTCAACTGCCAACTCCGCCCATTCGCTTCCAACAGTTCCAAGCCACGATCCAGCACACTCTCGTTCACCTCCCTGACCACTCCATCCATATTGAGGTTGAACAGCCAGGGAGACATCACGCAGCCTTGTCTCAGTCCCACTTTCATTGTGAACCAATAACTCACCTCGCTCCCCACTCTGACACATGCTCGGCTGTCAGCATAGAAACTCTGCACTGCTTTTAACAGATGTCCGCCCACTCCCTACAAACGCAACACCCTCCACAGCGCTTCCCTGTCAATTCTGTCGTATGCCTTCTCCAGATCCATGAAGGCCCAGAACACATCCTTTCCTTTGGCAAGGTACTTCTCACATACCTGTCTCACTGCAAATATCTGATCGGTACACCCTCTACCACTCTTAAAGCCACACTGTTCCTCTCCAATTGCGCAGTCCGT
>SDVV010037332.1:0-10852 GCA_016164225.1 Gammarus roeselii
TACGGTTCATTGGATTACTTTACCTAACACCCACCCGTAGCCATGATAAGACGGTTCATTGGATTACTTTACCTAACACCCATCCGTAGCCATGATACTACGGTTCATTGGATTACTTTACCTAACACCCATCCGTAGCCATGATAAGACGGTTCATTGGATTACTTTACCTAGCACCCACCCGTAGCCATGATACGACGGTTCATTGGATTACTTTACCTAGCACCCATTCGGAGCCATGATACGACGGTACATGAGTTTATTATGAAAAAACGTCCCAGTACGTTTATTTTACCTAGCACCCATCCGTAGCCCCGATACAGCGACTCAATAGTTTATTATGAAAATACGTCCCGATACGTTTATTTTACCGAGCACCCATCCGTAGCCATGGTACTGTAGTTCATTAGTTTAATTAACAAAAAAAATAATCACGTTTAGTATACCTAGCACCCATTGGTAGCCATGTCTTTTTGAAACAACGTCCCTTTAGTTCTCTTTACCTAGCACCTATCGGCAGACATGATGCAACATTGTATTTCATTTAGCAGTTTTTTGAGATATTACACTATGACAGAAATCTTACTAGAGAATATTTAATGAGTTAGCAGCCCAGCGTCTATTACCCAACGGGCGCCCAACGGTAGATTTTATCATTGGCTGGAGTGTCTGTCCAGCAGAACGGCAATTAATCTGTCTCAAACCAAACGTAAAGGGTTAGAAGGAAACATGATCGAGTAGGCTAACTACACTACTCTTCGTTACCCTACAGATAAAATGTGTTCTGCTGTGATGATATGTGCTCATGATTCATATATTTGCTGGTATTGTTGAGCTTTTTACCGTCTCTCTCGTCCCTTGATCGTGGAAGCAAAGGCACAGTGGGAGAGACAATAAGTTGATGCTTAAAGTTCCATGGAAGACAGAATGCATTTACTCTTTTTATTGATAGAGGTGAGTTGAGAGTTACCGGGATGTATGAAATAATTATAAAGAAGTGTACTTTGGTGTTAACGAGACACTACACACGTTCACACGCTTTTACGTGCGCCAAGAAGTGTGTTCGAAATGCACCACCTTTTCAAACAGCACCAGCTGCCCTAAACCGTAAATAGAATGACAGCAGCGTCGAAATTATGTTAGACTGTTAAACCAGCTAACATTTCCTAGGGGTGAAGTAAAATATAGCTCAACCGTAAACTGTTCGGTATGCTTCCAGTGTTTTCTGAGTCAAGTACTTATAAAGGCCTGTAAAAGATCGGCACGGTGACATTTCTCATTTGACGAACCCCTCCCTCACTCTCGGAAGTTGCGTTGTGAGAATCACAATTTTATATCAAATTATGATAGTTGTAATTGTGATATAATGCGATAGCAATATTTACAGTTTATTTTGAACCTACAGTACTGTACTTCACTGGGCAATGCCTCCCTCTGTGACATTAGGTCTTTTAGTTCATCCCTGTGCGCGTTTAATACACGTCATAGATCGTTATACATTCGCATCTTTAGCGCTTTTCAGTGTCCGGAAACTCTTTCCATTTTTGTTACTTAAATACCAATATTTTATACGGTGAGCGAACCAGTATTTTGAGGCGAGCTGAAACTGATCAATGCGAACGTTGGTTTTGATAATTCAAATAGCGTAAATGATCACTGGAGTATCAACGAGTGTAATATTCGGGATTGAAAATCAACTGCTATACGATGAAAAACAATGATATAATATTAGCCGAAACTGCCACAACTCCACGGCTTCATCTTGCTTTCCGGCAGAAAACCCTCAATCCGAAAATAGTAAAGGTTGTCTTTAGTAAGGTCCATAACACCTGCATTTTATGAACACTCTGCAACTATGTGAAACTGACACCATACCTAAATAAAGTTCCTGAAAAAAAATCCAGAGCCAAAACTTTCGTTTCACAAATCCTTTCCTCCGTGATTCTATCTTCAAGTATTTCACATCCTTCCCTCACCTTCCATCACTTCCTTCTGTTGTCCACCTCTCACTCATTCCTTCCTTGTTTCATCCACCTCTCCTTCCTTCCCATCACCACAGCCCCCGATGGGCCTCAAAAGTACCTCCCGCGGTGTCGCAAAAGTATCGAGGCCGCAAAAGTGTCCGCTGGCAGCCGGGTCGGTAGTCGGGGGTGGGAGGGAGAGGCTCCTAACGTCCCTGTCGCCGCCGCCGGTGATACATGGCGCCCGCGACATGACAAACGACCGCCAGCGATTTATGAATGTGTGGAAAGACTCGCCACCCTCCCGTTCAGCCCAGCAAGACTTGCCGCCCTCCCGTTTACCCCAACAAGACTCGCCGTCCTCTCGTTTAGCTCAGCAAAATTCGCCGCCCTCCCGTTTACCTCAGCAAGACTCGCAGTCCTCCCATTCAATTCAGCAAGACTCGCCGCTCTTCCGTTCAGCTGATCAAGACTCGCCGCCCCCCCCGGGCGTTCAGCTCAGCAAGATTCACTGTCCTTCCGTTTAGCGCAGCAAGACCCGCCGCCCTCCCGTTCAACTTAACAAGACTCGACGCCCTTCTGTTCAGCTCTGCATGACTCGCCGCCCTCACGTTCAGCTCAGCGAGACTCAACGCGGCAAGACCCGTCGCCCTTCCATTCAGCTCAACAAGACTCGCTGCCTTCACGTTCAGCTCAACAAGACTCGCCGCCCTTCTGTTTGGCTCAACAAGACTCGCCGCCCTCCCGTTCAGCTCAACAAGACTCACCGAACTTTTGTTCAGCCCAGCAAGACTCGCAGCCTTCCTGTTCAGCTCAATGAGGCTCGCCGCTCTCCTGTTCAGCTCAACAAGACTAGCCGCCCTCCCGTTCGTCTCAGCGAGACTCGCCGCTCGCATCTGCGGTACCTTTGTCGCGAGTGGTGAGTTGATTTGATTTGATTTGATCCTCAGTTCCACCAGAGCCTCAACGCGAGTCATAATAGGCTCCAACGTAGGGCTCGATGATCATGGATTCCAGTAGGCTCGCACGCCTCAGTGAGCGAGAAAAAAAGAGACAACGCTTTTAAATGTAGAAAAATTTTGCAATGTCGGACGCACGATGGTGCGCATAAGAAAAACGCTTAGACAAAACGGACCTCCGCTTCCAATCATTCAGAACTTCAAGAGTAATATTTACGTACGCTAGTGCGTACAGGTAGCATCATCGATACTAGTACAAGGTTTACGGCTACACGGACAAAGTCAGCTCCGACAGCAACGCAACACGACCTAGACCGCCACGCGGTCCAAGTCGACCACAGTACACTTCATTTATCCAGTTAAGATTCAGCCAGAACGAATCCTCGCCTCCAATCGTTTAGAACTGAATGAGTAATACGAACGCACGCTAGTGCGCACAGGTATAATCGTTCACGGCTTCACGGATTAGATCAAATCCAACCACAACGCGTCACAGGGTTCACAGCTACGCAGTCCAGGTCAACCCAGAAACTACATAGGGTCCGTGCACGCGCGAGCGAGCACAGATTAAAGAAAGAACACCTATTCACAAAATCACAAACAGAAACTCCCGCACAAATTCACTAGCATTATATATTATACATGACGAAATTGTGTATCGTGAAGGAAGTAAGGGCAGGTTCGTCACGGGCAGAAAAACTGCTCAGATTATTGATTTCACACTCATTGTTTAAATGGATAGGGTGGGATAGGGCAGAAGTCCTTTGGGTCCCAATAGAGCCCGACGAATTCCGGAGGGTAACCCAAGTTTCCCGGGTCTTCCCAAGCTCCACGGGTCCCACGAGACCCTTCGTCTCAGCTCATCTCGGCTTGTCTCGAATCATTTCGACCAGTCTCGGCTTGTCGCGATTAACTCGACTCGCCTCAACATGTTTCGACTGATCTCGACGCACCTGACCATCTTAAACGCGACCCTTGCCCTCTGCGCCAGTAATCCGCGGACTGTAATGGTTAATTGTTCTACTCAAGCATTTTACACGTATACATTTTTCTGTGTATGGGTTTTACAGTGTGGGGAGAGGGAAGCCGGGGTGCCAGGGTTCAGAGGGGCCTCAAGCGGGTCCCAAAGTTTCTCAGGGCGGTCCCAGAGGGTCTCAAGGGTGTCCCAAAGGGCCCCGGAAAGGTCCAAGTGGGTCCCCCACATTTCCCCGGCCTTCCAAGACCCCGGGTTCTCGAAACCCTCGGGTCCGAGTCCCGCGGGTCCCACGAGTACCCCCCATTCCCAGGTCACCTAGTCTCAACCAGCCTCGGTTCGTCTCGACTCATCGCCTCGCCAGGCGACTAGTCTCCAATCGCCTCAACCTGCTTCGACTCGCCTCATCCCTTTCACGCACAGTGCCATTTAAGACTTTCACTCTCCAAGATCGACATCAACATTATTTCACCATTTAGCCATCAAAACGCCTAGCTGTGCTCGGACATTTAAAACGCGCCCGGGAGAGCGCAAATTCTCCCACCGTAGGCTGGACTAGACTAACTAACACACCGCATAGTCCACCTAAGACCCCTGCGGGTATCTAACGATACATAATTATATAACTAATCAAAAATTGATCACAATGAAAAAGTGTACAGATAAATAATAGAGCTTACGAAATAAGAAACAATAAAATACTAAAATGAAGTGTTAATGATAATCATCCATCCACCCCAAAACAAGTGTTGAGACAAGATCATGCATAGCTTCTGATGGTGGTTACCGGTACAAGAGAGGTCGCGTATTCGAATGACCGTTCTAATCCTCCATATATGCTTACCCTCAACCCTTCCAAACTCCCTTGATCGCCATCCACCGTCTCAAACTCAGACTTCTACCTCCCGTTCCACCCTCCATAGATTTCTGACCACTCTCTCTCTCTCTCTGACGTCTAAAGAAGTAGCTTAGGAGCGTTAGACGGATCGTCATCACAAGATGGTCTTTGATGTCTGGGGCCGAGCCTCAGTGAAAGTGTCACAAAACCTTCCACCCCACACACTTCCTCCCCCCTCCCCGGTTCACGTCGTCGTCGATGGCCACGTTCTCCTTCTCCTTCGCCAAGCCGGTGGCACAGGGTCCAACATTGGTTACAACGCTTGCTCACGTCCAACCTGCGGTCGTCCCTACATGAGCCGCGTTGGGCGATCCAGTGAAGATGTTGAACATGGAAACACTACACAAGACAATGCTCTGGTGATCACAATGATAGAAATATACCACATGGGTGGCAATGCATCAATGGCCACCCGAACCACCAAAATAATACAGATCTTGACAATTACCCCCTTCTTTCCGCGATAAACACTGGATATGGCCCCACTCCTGGGTGACTCTTCTCCTGTGCGTCCGGCGGCCTCGTCGGCACTGGCACCTCGACCCCACGGCCAACCCATGTCGCCCCAGGCTCCACGTTCTACACCCACCGCGTTTTATACCCCCTCCACTGACAACATACCATCAGACCATCAACAAGCGAACATACTCATCGATTCCTATGCAAAATCTTGCCACTTACCAAGCCATCTAGACACAAATTGCAGATTGACCCAAATATAGACCCTCCTGTTACATCAGCCCTGACCATGCCCGACATCAGCCAGACCAAAAAGTCACCAGCAAATGAACCTGACGGAATATCATACATTCGTTTAATATGCCCAGGTCTACTCACCATCAGGACAAACATAGACATCTTCAACTTCTCCATTCTACAAAACACTCTACCCCAACCCTGGAAACCAGCGGAAAACATTCCTATCCTGAAACCCGCCAAAGCCCGACAGATATACTGTAGCTTCGTACAGACCTACTTCGTTCTTCCCGAATCCTTAGAACAATTGTGAGAGTCTGGTTCTAAACAACATTAATGTACATCTCCCCCTTTCCCTAACACAACTTGCTTTCAGGGCTCAACACTCCACAACCACACTACTCACCATTCTCACACAGACAATCCACGATGATCTGAACGAAAATAAGCCTGCCCAACGCACTCTGGTATGCGTTGTTTTTGTTTATGAGGACGTGTTACAAGACACGTCCTCATGAACAAAAAACTCAACACACTCATTCATACAAACTACAACAAGAAGCTTGCTAATTTTCTCTCAGGCATACATGCACCGACAATAACAAGCCACCACGAACAAATTTTTTCCCTAATGATGCTTCCCAGGGCTCCGTTCATTCCCATTTACTCCTCAACGCCTTCATGTATGACCTGCTCTTACCAGCACACCCGGCATCAGTTCGTGAGCGGAAGACCTTACAATAATCACCACAGACACGAGGCCAGAGCGGCATTTCCAGAATACCTGAACTCACTCAAAGTCTTGCTGCAAGACAGCAGAATGAGTGTGTAAGCAAGCACCCTCCATAAACAATGACACTCTCCTACCACACAGTCCCACTATCACGATCCTTGGAGCAACTTAGGACACTTTTTTTTTAAATAATGTTTATTTTATATATGGGTCAAATGGCTTTAAAGTTTACAAGGAGAAGTCGGTTCCTCGTAAAAAAAACTACTCAGCTGTCACTCGCAATCTCGTAATAAAATGTTCATGTATATTTAGTAATACATGCGTTTAAATTAAAATCGACAATTGACAAATCAACAATCCTAAGGTAGAGGAAATTCCCTGCGGAACGAAGCGAAAAATCACAACAGTGTGGGGTTGGAACGACATTCTAACCGACTAAAATCTCTCCGTTGCCTTAGGTTACCATAGGACAATATGCTCGTGGCATTCCCGCGCTGCACCGCCAAGCTCAGACGTTACCGGAACCACAGGGGTTCCCTAGGTTCTCCCGTTGACTCAACCAGACGATGTCCTAGCTCTTGAATAATCTTGGATGTAGTCTCTCCGTAGCTGAATGCAGTTGCTATAGCGATAGGCTCAAACTATATTTAACTCGCTTGCGGCGCTCAGCTTCGCTGGCGGCTGATCCCGAAGCCACTGCACTATTATTAAGGTGAGTCTCCGCAAATGTGTCGACGCACGTGCTGTCCCAGCAGAGATTCTTGCCATTTCGGAAAGGGAATGTAGTGATGCCATCTGGGCACCAGCAATCTCCTCTATCAGTACCAATGGGCTCAAGCAAGCATGGTATACCGGCCGTCTGCAAAGCCCTCTTCACAATGTCATTCAGAGCTGCGTGTCTCGGATGACGACCAGCACTGTGGCGGCATGACAGGCCATGCAGACCCCTCTCATCAACCCGACACCCGCACCGACAGGTTTGCGGTTCACAAATGACCGCTCCAAGACGGAGAGCAACAGACACTCGGAGAGTGTCTGGGTTCAGCTGAGTGCCGATTGATGACACAGGAGCGGCTTGCAGCCAAAGACCAGATTCCCATTCTGGAGACTGCTTTCAGGCGCGCCACCCCTTTTGATCTGCTCCACTTAACAATGCATTGAAACATGCCTCAGCACGCGGCAGGTCCCAAGCTTTCCGCTTGGACTTAAGCTCCATCTCCGGTTGGGTTGCCCCCAGTCCCCTCAAGCTCCGAGCAGTAATTGCTCCTCGTAGCGCACCTGCTTCAGCCAGACCGTTTACACGAGAAATAACGGCTTCCACAATGCTGCTCGCGGAGTGCATGGAGGAAATGAAGGCCGGGAGAGCAATAACTGCCGCTCTTCTTATCCCGAGTCCCCCCATTTAACTGGGAGAGTTGCTTGGGTGTAGGAAGTCCCATAAATTGATATATTTGTTATGTGTGTTAGAGTCTGATGGACGGTTTGATCGAAGATCTCTAGTTCATCGATCTGCCTATATGCGGGGGAAGCTCTTAGGACGTACTGAAGCGAGCAAGGGGAATGCTTGGTGATAATCGATCATGACCAATCGTTCTGCCATTAGTTTCAAATCTTCGTGTTTGTCCCTGATGGCAATATGGATGCCTTCTTCATGTATTGGGGCTCCCAAAAGAGTGGTACTGCCTGCGTGGACCAGCTTGACACCGGGAAGGCACTCGCGAAACATGCCGTAAGTTTGATCAATGTCCTCCTGGGAAGCATGTTTCAAAAAGGTCAGCTCTCACTTCTTGCTGTTGACCTCCAGTCCCCTCAGCTTCAGTCCCGCGACCAGCCTCCTCAGATCTTCCACTACTTGCTCAGGAGACCCCCCAAGAGTAGCATCGTCCAGATAACAAACATTGAGTTCCGCTGTGACACCCCGTGCCACCTCATCAATGCCCAAAGAAAACAGCGCCGGACCAAAAGGGTCACCCTGCTAGATTCCGACACAAGACTGCAACTGCCTATCATTGTAGAATAACAGGCTCGGCTTGGAGTAGGCCTGCCAACACATTCTGTACATACCCGGTGCCCTTTCCCTTGTCTCATTGAGGAAACAATCTCGTCTCATGCAATTAAGAGCATTTCTTATGTCGATCTTGAGCAGCACCTCCGATGTTTGGCATCTCTCATGTATCTCCTGGCAGCGTGGGCCGCAGCTTCACAGCCACTCTTCGTAGAGTACCCCCAGCTGTACTGGTTGTAACTCATTTCCGAGGGCGTGTAATAATGGTTTAGCGCCGACCTTTGAAGTCAACCTCCTCATCGTGTTCCCCACTGCAATGGGCCGGATGCCACCACCCTTCTTCGTTAGAGCACACAGAGTGGCCCCCAAAAAATTAGAGGTGACACACTCTGGGATCCCTACGGCTAAATCAACATTCACCAGTTTTGTCAAAGTCTTTATTAGGCGTTCTTCTGCCTCGGCGGCCGTGCGACCAACCCACCCGCGCAGATGACTCGGACGCAAGCCATCGGGTCTGGCGGCCGATCCGGGCCTGAACGATGCAATGGCACGCCTTATGGCATCCGGGAACGCCAATGTTGGCCTAGCAAGGAGATCGTCTGGAAGATCAGGCAGCTCCAGATCGTCGGGTGTCGGGGAGTGTTTATCCAAAAGAGCTTGAACGGTTTCGTCCGTGCAAGGGGCCTGTCCATCTTTTGACGCCAACTCTCGCACGGCTCCTCGGATATCTTCAACAGCGAATTTAGCTGCCACCCTTTTCTTCAAATGGTCGAGTGGTTTAGTTGACGCAGCAGTATATCCCCCGCCAAGGAGGGGTAATTCAGGGAGATCTGCCTTTTCTTTAAATTCTTCTATCTGGTTTCGTACCCTAGTGGCCAGTGACCGATGGATCCCATCATGAGACTCGGCTTCCAGCCGTCGCAGTCTTCAATATGAAAAGCACAAAAGTCTGCCCCATGTCAAGGGTGATGGGTGATCCAAGGCGCTCCTTGTCAAAGTCCCAACCGCGTCCGCCGCGGTGATCACTGCCCCCTTTGGGACCAGAGCCAGGACCTTGAACTGGGCTCTGCATGCAGACATCTAATCAACAATATCTCGCTGTGCGGTGGCTGGCGATTAGGACCATTATCCACCCCAGTGGTCCCCCTCAGCCCTCTGCAGACTAGGCAGGTCCACTGTTAAAAGTTTCGGCCTGCGCTCGTGTGAGGTCGACGCAGCTCAAATGGAAAAAGAGGGAGTAAGCGTCACACAGCACAAGCTGTTTTTCCTGTTTACCAAACCGCAAGTGTTGCATAGGTTCTCCATTAAGAGAAATCAGACCTTCTATTCGCTCATATAATTAAAGATTACAGCAAAGACATGCAATTAGGCGGAGAAAACCGACGAGGAAAAAAATGTTGGTTGCAGTATAGTTCCAGAGACACTATAATCCGTCGCTGGTGAGCCAATACATATCGAGGTATAACAAATGGTAAAGGGGCGGCTATTGGTAAGGGCCGTCTATTGGTATAGGGCCGATAATTGGCCGAGTAAATAATTGTCTTCTACTTCGAGTTTTAGCTTGGTGGGAGGCTTCAATTGCGATTTGAAGGTAGGCCAAATCTCACAGTAATGATCAGCTCTGTACCCACAACACATATGAGTTCTGCTCTCACAATAAGGATCAGCTATGTACCCACAACACAAATCAGTTCTGCTCTCACAGTAATGATCAGCTCTGTACCCACAACACTGATCAGTTTTGCTCTCACAATAAGGATCAGCTCTGTACCCACAACACAGATCTGCTCTGCTCACACAATAAGGATCAGCTCTGTACTCACAACACAGATCTGTTCTGCTCACACAATAAGGATCAGCTCTGTACTCACAACACAGATCTGTTCTGCTCACACAATAAGGATCAGCTCTGTACCCACAACACAGATCAGTTCTGCTCTCACAATAAGGATCAGCTCTGTACCCACAGCACAGATCAGTTCTGCTCACACAATAAGGATCAGCTCTGTACTCACAACACAGATCTGTTCTGCTCACACAATAAGGATCAGCTCTGTACTCACAACACAGATCTGTTCTGCTCTCACAATAAGGATCAGCTCTGTACCCACAACACAGATCTGTTCTGCTCTCACAATAAGGATCAGCTCTGTACCCACAACACAGATCAGTTCTGCTCTCACAATAAGGATCAGCTATGTACTCACAACACAGATCTGTTCTGCTCTCACAATTAGGATCAGCTCTGTACTCACAACACAGATATGTTCTGCTCTCACAATAAGGATCAGCTCTGTACTCACAGCACAGATCAGTTCTGCTCTCACAATAAGGATCAGCTCTGTACCCACAGCACAGATCAGTTCTGCTCTCACAATAAGGATCAGCTCTGTACTCACAACACTGATCTGTTCTGCTCTCACAATAAGGATCAGCTCTGTACTCACAACACAGATCTGTTCTGCTCTCACAATAAGGATCAGCTCTGTACCCACAACACAGATCTGTTCTGCTCTCACAATAAGGATCAGCTCTGTACCCACAACACAGATCAGTTCTGCTCTCACAATAAGGATCAGCTATGTACTCACAACACAGATCTGTTCTGCTCTCACAATTAGGATCAG
>SDVV010037333.1:0-10851 GCA_016164225.1 Gammarus roeselii
TAAGGTGTACTAATATTTGTGAACGTTGTCTTTTCCGATTCGTGGTTTACCCAATATCCATGCGGCCTCCAGCCTTCATCAGAGCTCTAACTGTGCGGTCCCCAGCTTTCATAAGAGCTCTAACTGTGCGGCCTCCAGGCTTCATCAAAGCTCTAACTATGCGGCCTCCAGCCTTCATCAGAGCTCTAACTGTGCGGCCTCCAGCCTTTATCAGAGCTCTAACTGTGCGGCCTCCAGCCTTCATCAGAGCACTAACTGTGCGGCATCCAACCTTCATCAGAGCACTAACTGTGCGGCCTCCAGCCTTCACCAGAGCACTAACTGTGCGGCCTCAAGCCTTCATCAAAGCTCTAACTGTGCGGCCTCCAGCCTTCATCAGAGCACTAACTGTGCGGCTCTAGCCTTCATCAGAGCTCAAACTGTGCGGCCCCCAGCCTTCATCAGAGCACTAACTGTGCGGCCTCCAGCCTTCATTAGAGCACTAACTGTGCGGCCTCCAGCCTTCATCAGAGCACTAACTGTGCGGCCTCCAGCCTTCATCAGAGCACTAACTGTGCGGCCTCCAGCCTTCACCAGAGCACTAACTGTGCGGCCTCCAGCCTTCATCAGAGCTCTGACTGTAAATAGTTCTGCTCGTAATTTACCTTGTTTCTGAGTCACTTTGAACAGAGACGCAACGTCATCCGCAGTTCTTTGATCCACTGTTTAGGGCAGCGCAGAACTTCACAGAGCGGCGAGAGACGCAGACCGGAGGCAGAATTGTTGAGTGGGGATTAGAGCGTTATGGAAATCAACGTCGCAAATTCTGTTAATCCATTTTGAGAACGATTCCACTGCGCGTTTAGCCGTGTTGGAGGTCGTTAGTGCATCTAAACACAGGAGCAGAAATGTTATTAGAAAATGTAAACAAATGAAGACAACGTTTAGAACAAGGTTTGCTAGATGCGTTGATTCAATTTGGGCCATCGAAAGAGACAGCATGCGATACTGCTAAAAAAATCGTCAATTCACGGGTTGAGCCAAGCAATACTTATTATCATTTACATAAACTTCTGGTGCACGTGTTGTCGTGGATAACGCCTTCGACAGTAGCACATCATGCTAGTTAGACATGATTAGACACGGTGAGACAATATTATGTCACTCTGCTGTTGACAGTGTTCGAAAATATTGATTTCGCATTGCTTAGACTTGGTGAGATAATCACTTGGCCCGTCGGTTCGATGTCGCTAGAGAATTTTTTTTTGATTAGGTGAATTCGTAACCTGTTAACAGGTGGTCTTGGGTGGTCTCCCTGGTGGATGCTGTTTTGAACTATTAAAATAAATGAAAGTCCACATGACGTGGAATGTGTGCGACGGAAACCTTTAGTCTCGAAGGTGTTTAGGCTGGGAAGTCTTCAACGGCACGTGTTTAGACTGGAAAGCTGCTTCCAATGGTGGGCACCTCTACCGCTACTTCCACAACTTTGGCTACCTCCGCCTCTACTAGCACTACTTTCTGAAAATTGTGTAACCGTTGCCCACTACTTCACTTTCGTTCTTCTTTATTATAAAGCGCTACTAAAACGCTACCCCAAAAACATCTTTTCATTGTTTGTTTTAAATAAATTTGACAGAAAACCACTGTTCATTGTTTATCAGTAGCTATATTACGATCCAAATGAAACAAAATCACCCAAACCAAAACATTCACTCAATCTCCTCCTTCTCCTCCTGCAGCTTCTTATTGATGATCTTGAAGATCAGCTGCTCAAAGTCATGGAAGCAGAGGGCTAACCTCTTGGGCCTCAGGATGTCAGACCCGAAACTAAACTGCCTCTCAACTGACGCTGAGGACATGAGCAGCTAGTTGTACTTCAGGAACAAAACAGCAGCAGCCAAATAGTAAAGTACGCCACCCATTTCATGCGATGGCATGCACCTGCACATAACAGCTGATCGTACCTGTATGTGTGGGTGTGTTTGAGTAGACGGTTGCTAGCCCTGGCGTGGTTGCCAGATGCAGCCTCAGGACATCGTGCGGAGGCAACCCACGGTACCAACGTTATGTCGGCAGTGCAGCAGTGACCGTAAACAGATTAATGAAACAGCTGTCGGTAGCGGCAGCGTATGTGATTTTTCTTGTCTACTACCCGCTACTCCGAAACTTTATGCTTTTAGAAACCGCTGCCGATACTCCGCTACCATTTAGAGAGTCCGCAAGTAGCGGAGTAGAGGAATAAAGTAGCGGATTGCCCTGCTTTGACTGTTACAACCGAATACTTTGCCCTGGAAATTTTTTTTGCTGGAATGTTGATTTAACGAGAAACGTTTACGATCGAATACTAACACGTGGACGCATTTTCGAAATATTTGTTTAGAGGCGGAAGTAATTGGCAATTTTTTTTAATAAAGTGTTTTGCTTAAATTTTCAACCCTCGAAGATTATACAATGGAAAAAATCTCAGCTTGGAACTTCTCCCAAATCATTCGGCGCCGAAAGTATGATATTGAATACTTTACCCAGAAATGGTTTGGAAGAGAACCTGTATAGGACGAAAAAATCTAAGGTGAAATTAGTTTTCTCTATGGCTGCAGCTTCGCGCCGGCCGCCCGCCTCGACAGTCTTCTAACAAGTTAACAATTTCAGTCCCAGGCGTTTTCGTCGCTAACACTATCGGTGTAAGATGAACTCTATCAGAAATCGTTTCAAGTCATGATACATTCCAGATAATAGACTATCGTTTCAAGTCATGATACATTCCAGTTAATAGACTATCGTTTCAAGTCATGATACATTCCAGATAATAGACTATCGTTTCAAGTCATGATAGATTCCAGATAATAGACTATCGTTTCAAGTCATGATACATTCCAGATAATAGACTATCGTTTCAAGTCATCATACATTCCAGATAATAGACTATCGTTTCAAGTCATGATACATTCCAGATAATAGACTATCGTTTCAAGCCATGATAAATTCCATATAATAGACTATCGTTTCAAGTCATTATACATTCCAGATAATAGACTATCGTTTCAAGTCATTATACATTCCAGATAATCGACTATCGTTTCAAGTCATTATACATTCCAGATAATAGACTATCGTTTCAAGTCATGATACATTCCAGATAATAGACTATCGTTTCAAGCCATGATACATTCCAGATAATAGACTATCGTTTCAAGTCATGATACATTCCAGATAATAGACTATCGTTTCAAGTCATTATACATTTCAGATAATAGACTATCGTTTCAAGTCATTTTACATTCAAGATAATAGACTATCGTTTCAAGTCATTTTACATTCCAGATAATAGACTATCGTTTCAAGTCATGATACATTCCAGATAATAGACTATCGTTTCAAGTCATTATACATTCCAGATAATAGACTATCGTTTCAAGTCATGATAGATTTCAGATAATAGACTATCGTTTCAAGTCATTATACATTCCAGATAATAGACTATCGTTTCAAGTCATGATAGATTCCAGATAATAGACTATCGTTTCAAGTCATTATACATTCCAGATAATAGACTATCGGTTCAAGTCATTATACATTCCAGATAATAGACTATCGTTTCAAGTCATGATAAATTCCATACAATAGACTATCGTTTCAAGTCATGATACATTCCAGATAATAGACTATCGTTTCAAGTCATTATACATTCCAGATAATAGACTATCGTTTCAAGTCATGATACATTCCAGATAATAGACTATCGTTTCAAGTCATTTTACATCCCAGATAATAGACTATCGTTTCAAGTAATTATACATTCCAGATAATAAATAGACTATTCAATTGCATGCACTTCCAGCTTAAAAAAAAACTTTGTCCAATATTTCTGTAGCGACTAGCTCTGTGCTATAAATTTTATGCTAAACACTTCGCCGTCAATCCGCTTTCTGAGGAATTAGGTTTCGTGCCAAGAATACCATGTTCAGTTGCCTTCCAAACCTATTTCGTCGGAAGCACTTTCCGGGCAAATATATCCAGCGTGAATACCATCCACAAGTTGTCAAATGTTCAATGGGAAGTCTGGAAAGAAGGCCTTACACGTAGTCGGCTGACATCTGAATAAATATCATTTACATAAACTATTAGTCAAGCTTACCGTGCGCCCGGTAATTGGCTCACGGCGCATTGAAGAGAGGTTGAAAGGTTCGTCTGCATAAGCCATTTATAGCCAGCCTGGAAGATCCTTCGTTAGCATTCAACAACTGCAAAGCCTCTTTAAGTGACTCTAGGTTTATCATTGTCTCAATGGATCTTTTTTTTTTCTTTCTTGGTTTCCTGTTATCCATTTTGATATCCCTGACAATATTCAGTCCTGAGATATGCAATTCTCACACGGTGTAATAAAATCTGGTGTCAATAAAAAGTTTCTTGCATGTTTACGGTGACGTTCTATCATTTTCAAACGTCATTCCCCTTCGCATAGCGCAACTAACGCAATTAAATAACGTAAAAGCATCATTTCAGTTTTAATATTAAGGAAGTGCAATCGCAATTCAATAATTGCCGGTAAAAAATTGCCGTGTTCAGATACTATTGTGTAAATTTGCTCGTACGTTACTCTCTTATACATTTACTCCTATTGTATTTACCCTACCATATTTATTTTATGATATCCGCAGCAGACAAATTCGGATTATGTACCTCAAATCCTCAGGCTTTGTTGATTCAGCTTCGCCTCTAAATTATTTTCTATTTATTTAATCAAAAACATGGCGGCTAAACTAATAAAAATAGTTCATTCAATTCATGTTTCTCGACATACACCGGCTTCGTAGAGCGTGAGGCTCATAAGACAGGGCTTCAATAATTTTCAGGCACTCAACAGGGTGCAGAAAGGATAAAATTATTAGGATGTCTTGCGTCATGGTATACATAAATTATCCTTGCCGCAGTGGCAACGTAATGCAGTAATTGTTCATGAGGCGTCCCTTACATTCCTCCTCCAGAATTGTGAACAATGCAATTAATGTAATAATATACGCTAGTCCCTGGACGCGGTGGAGGTGTTGGTGATGTCAATTACACTATCATTGCTGCTCAGTTTTGACGCTGAAGCCCTTGAAGTAATTAGTTATTTGATAATACAGAGACAGATACTAGGCCAAATCCCCCTAGGAAGTGGGGCGGCCGACGACAAGGCGCACCTCACATTCCTCTCATACACTCCCACTCAAAAAAACTTAGCCCTATTACGCTAAAGGGTCCAAGCGAGAGACCTCGCAACGCACACTCTGGGTCAGGAGTGCGATCCGATGTCGGTGTCAGCAGCAGGGTCCGACAGTAAAACTAGCTTACCCTTGCCGCGCCTAGTGAATGCCCCTCCCCCCACCACCCATGACCATCCGGTTTCTCATGGATAAGCCAAGAGCGGGAAAGCACATCTGCGCAGTGTTGAACCTCGCCCATTCGCAATCGTTCTCCACTCACGGCCATCCATTGAGCGTTCTCTGCTCTACCAACACACTTATGTCCCTCCCTCATAACGCCTGCTTCACGCCTTTCATCCACATAAACTTTGGCTTACCTCTAGTCTTACGTCCACTCACCTCCGCATTTATCACATTCTCACCTTGTGCCCGAATCATCTTAGGAAACGTGAATTTACTCTGTTCTCTAACTTCTTCACCATCCCCGTTCAAGTTCGATTTATGTCGTTATTGATCCGGTCTCTCACGGTCACTCCAGGCATGCTCCTCAAGCATTTAATCTCGAAAACATTCAACCCTCTTCTCTCTTCTTATCTCGCCCACAAGTTTCAGCTCCGTATAGTGCACAGATGGGGACAGCTACCTCCTCAAACAGCCCTCTTTTTGCTTCCATTCAACGCGTCTTACAGCTAATTACACTCTTCAGTGCCCCGAATTGTTTACGCCCTTCTTTCACTCGCAACTTCACGTCAGTTTCCACTAGTTCGGTCTTATCCATATGAGAGCCCAGGTGCTTAAAACATTGAATTTCCTCCAATAACTCCCCACTTGGAAGGACACCAATTCTGCTCGTATCGACATTCCTCGAACATCTGATCACTTAACTTCTACCAACGTTAGCTCGGAGCGTCTTCCCCTCACACACTCAACCAAACTCAGACACTAGCCTGCACAACTTCTCATCATAGTCCGCAACCAGTGCCGTGTTATCCGCAAACTGTAGCTGAATCAACTGCCAACTCCGTCCATTCGCTCCCTACAGCTCTATGCCACGACCCAATACACTCGCATTCACCTCCCTGACCACTCAATCCATGGGAAAATTGAACAACCGAGGAGAAAATAGCCAAGTCTCAGTCCCACTTTCACTGTTAACCAAGCACTCACTTAGCTCCCCACTCTGACACATGCTCTGATGTCAACATAGAAACTCTGATCAACTTTCCACAGTTTTCCGCCCACTCCATACAAGCGCAACACCCTGTCATTTTTGTAGGTCCAAACACATCTTTTCCCAGCGCAAGGTACTCCTTACAGATTTGTCTCACTGCAAAAATTTAATCGGTACACCCTCTAGCACTCATAAAGCCACACTGTTCCTCGTCAATTGCACCATCCTTCCTGTCTCTAATCCCCTTGATTAGCACACTCCCATGCAATTGACCGATAACACGTTGCAAACTGATACCTCTCGAGTGGCAGCGTTCATTTTTATCTCCTTTACCCTTATAAACAGAACAATGCAAGCACTGCGCCACTCAATCTGCACCACGACTGAAGACAAAACGCTGATTCATTAGTCTCCAGCTATTCGACTATCAACGCTGTCCAAAACAAGGATTTTCCGGCTTTTATCATCTCTACTGCTACCTGTACCTTGTCATTAGTATTGTCCGCAACAAGTCTCTCTCCAAAAACCGGCATCCATGCGCCATCACTCACAGCAACAAATGTCAGCATCTCTGACATTCTCAACATGCGGCAACTCATCAAAATAAACGGGCCACCTCTTCCGTACATCACCATTTTCCAACAACAACCGACCGTTTTCATCTTTCACCACTTCACCTTTCCATTCTACCCCTCTTTTCCCCCTCTTAACCTCTTTCCAGAACATCTTTATGTTCTCATCAAAATTCTGGCAAAGCTGTCTGCCCAACCTAGCACCAACGTCTTTCTTGACTCACCTCACCACCCACTTCACCTCTCTTCTCTTTTCTCCATAGTTGTCATAGGCCACCACCGACCTCGCTTGCAACTACTCCTCAAAGGCTCTTCTCGTCTGGGCTACCGCCGATCTTCGTTCGACCACTCGCAACCCTTTCTTCTGTACCCGCCACACAACACACACTACACACATTTTTCACACATCTCAGGTCCTGTTCTCTCATGCTGTCATATTTCTTCCTCAACGCCTGCTGGAACTCCTAAGCTTTGTCTTCCACATTCAGCTCACTTACCTTTACTACCTCTTTTTCTTCTCACAGTTGTTTATTCCCCTTTCACCTTTGCCCCACTCGTAATCTTCCTTCCACCAGTAAATGGTCAGACATTGCTCTACCTTCCTCTCTCAACACCCGCACTTCCAACATCCTCCCCACCATTCTCTTCGAAATCAGCTCAAAATCCATCAGCGCTCTCTCCATCACTGCACCATTGGCCATCGTCACCAATGTGTACTTGTAATTATCTCGCTTCTCGAACAAACTGTGTCCATCCACCAGCTCCGGCTCCATGCACAAAACTATCGTATTTTCTCCAGCGTTATTTCTCCCGGGAACCCCATAGCTCCCTACTACATTCTCCACAATTACATCTCCAATGGTTTCATTCAGGTCACCTATTACAACCATGGTGTAATGACCTCACAAACTCTCTTTCCAATATTGCTCCCTCTCCTCCTCACAACTCTCGCTACCAGATCCGCAAGCCCTTACAAACGGCCATCTTTCTATACCTAACTTGACTTTCACCCACGTCAATCTTGTGGACACCTCCTTCAACTTGGTAATGCTTCTTGCCAACCGATCACTCAATATTAACACCATACCTTCTTGTGCCCAACCTTCCTGTGCGTCTGACTTTCTTCCATTTACCAGGCCAAAGTCGTATTCGAACTTACCTTTCAACTTCGTCTCCCTCAGCGCCAACTCAACGAACTTCTTCCTCACAGACATCCCACCAATCTCTCTCCTCCCCCCACTCGTCTTGCCGTCTTTAAGGGAGGAGCTCACAGAGGAAGGGATCCATTGCCCCCTCGCTCCGCTCTTCATAGTCACCTTGTACGACGCGCATGGGGTTACGGTAGAAGAATTATGAATTCCCCGCAACATGGTTTCCTTATCAGTCGCCTCTCTTGGTTACGAGAGCAGAATTCTAATCCCTTGGCCACAGGGCTAAAATTTTCAAGTAATTGACGCATGTAATCTGTTTTGTAATAGCGCCCGCTTGCAGAGTCTGTGCCACATCATGTATTATCTAATAAAACCCGGGGCTTGAATAGCATTTGCACGCATATTAACTGGAGCAAAAGAAAAAGATTCAAGTTTCGTATATAAAATAACTACACATCAGTATTTTCCTCATTACTTAGCATGATTGCCAGATAATATACGTATAGAACTGTATATGCTGATTTTTGTATCTAAAGAGAGTTTGAATAAGTAATTGTTCGAATATAAAACTATATTTTCAGGTGAATCATTACATCCTAATTCATCTTCATTCGCACCTATACCGCTGCCAATGTTCATCTGAAAAAAAATACATTCCGGCAATAGGTGTTAACATCAAGAATGTTTTGGTTGAGACCGAAATTGCAACATGAAATTGTAGCAACAGCTGAAGAAAATACTTCAGCCATTGCAATTTTTCTCGGTAGCAACATTACATTCCCCGCTGAAGTACCACTTTGTTACTATCATTAAGATATTGGATACTTTCCAACATCGCTTATGAACATCGGTGTCGATGTACTATCTGTTCGCAAAATCACACGTTCATTTATTATTCATATTCATCGTTCATATGTAGGAAGTGTAAATTTTCGATTTTATCTCGTTGATATTCATCCACTCTATTCCTGTAAATAAACAATATCCAATACAATCTGAGTATCAACAATAATAAACTCAAGCTCTGAGTATCAACAATAATAATAAACTCAAGCTCGATGCCTACACTCACACAGTGAAACAATATAGCACAAGACCATCAGTTTCAGGACCGGCGTCTTCCATCTCACACCCTCAGCAGCAATATCCGCCTTTTAAATATCCTCCACATCCAACAGCTCAACAAACTACTCAGGAAAGGTCAATATAACACAGCAGCATTAGAAAGTACCGCGATTACAGTATGCAAGAACCAAAGTGGCACCACACCAGTTCATTATTATAAATAGATAAGCATTGGCCTCAACTAAATCCAAGAAATTCATCCATATAAGTCTCAAAAAATCATCAGATTGGAGTACAATTTTCATCCTACCTAACAATATTTATTTATTTGGCTAACGCATATTTATTTGGCTAATGCATAGAATTATAATTAACACAATTTGACAATAAGTTGACATAACTTTCTCCCATAGCTATTCCCTACAGGGACATCCTTTGCCTCAACTAGTTCTCATTGTAATTCCATCGACACCTGAACAACAGTTCCGTTCCTGACAATTGAATCCGAGGGTCAGCATCCACAGAATGTTCGAGGGATCCAATCAGAGGCGTTCACTGACGTGTCGCCCCCCGCGCTTGGGCAGTCCCAATTGGCGCTGAGAAACTGGAGCGGACAATCCCACACCCCAATCCCCATAATCCCCTAAATCCTTTTGACAAATAGCTATCAGAGGGAGCGGAGCGGCCAGTCATAAAGGCTTCTGAAGTCCTCTTAGAACTCAATCTGCGAATGATAGAATGGAGTCAAGCGCAAGATTGACCGTCGGTCGCGGATTGTCTTCGGATCCGACGAATGTAGAAATGTTGCTAGGGGGTTTGTGGAGGCTGGAACCATCTAGTGCTCTTCACATCACTGAGGAGCATTCTAGAGAATTCCACATAACAGGAGCATTTTAGAGCCCTTCATCAGAGGAGCCTTTTAATGCCCTCCACATCACAGAGGAGCATTCTAGAGAACTCCACATCACAAGAGCCTTTTAGGGCCCTCCACGACACAGAAGAGTCATTTAGGGCATCCACATCCCAGAGGAGCTTTTCAGTGCCCTCAACATCACATAGGACCCTCTTAGTTGAAAAAGCAGAAACTGTTTATTCCAACAAGATTGTACAGTTTACATGTTATTTCAATTTACAGTTATGATTTTTCAAGGTACAAAATTGAATGGCCGATGAAATATATTTAGAGCTTCAGGGGCAACCTAATCTTCACGTACTGGACATGGCACACATGGACAGCTAAATGCCTGACACTATTTGACAAGAAATAATTATTAACCTTGAAAGAATGAAGCTCCATACATACCGCAAGGTTGTAGAGACGGTTATTCATCTCTCTCCACACATACCTTGAAAGAATGAAGCTCCATACATACCGCAAGGTTGTAGAGACGGTTATTCATCTCTCTCCACACATACCTTGAAAGAATGAAGCTCCATACATACCGCAAGGTTGTAGAGACGGTTATTCATCTCTCTCCACACATACCTTGAAAGAATGAAGCTCCATACATACCGCAAGGTTGTTGGGACGGTTATTCATCTCTCTCCACACATAACTTGAAAGAATGAAGCTCAATACATACCGCAAGGTTGTAGAGACGGTTATTCATCTCTCTCCACACATACCTTGAAAGAATGAAGCTCCATACATACCGCAAGGTTGTTGAGACGGTTATTCATCTCTCTCCACACATACCTTGAAAGAATGAAGCTCCATACATACC
>SDVV010037334.1:0-10851 GCA_016164225.1 Gammarus roeselii
GGATGAATGCGGAGGCGAGTGGTCGCAGGCCTAGAGGTAGACCTAAGTTTGGGTGGATGGATGGTCTGAAGCAGGCGTTGGGAAGGAGAGACATGAATGTGGAGGTGGCGAGAGAGCGTGCAATGAACAGGCGTAAGTGGAGAATGGTTGAGCTGCTCTGATGTGCTTTCCCGCCCTTGGCATTTCGCTGTCGGGATGGTCGTGGGTTGGGGGACCCGGCCATTATGACGCGACGGGGGTAAAACCAGTGAAAACTGTCGGGCCCTGCTGTTGACGACGGTTCCTCAGACTGCACTCAGGACCCAGAGTGTAAGTTGAGGGGCTACCGGTCGGACCCTTTAGCACAGAAGGGCTAAGTTGTGTGAGTGTGAGGGTGTGAGGTGCGCCTTGCCGTTGGCCACCCCCCTTTCTGGGGGATGCGGCCTAGTGTCTGTATCTGTACGTGTACAGGTTATCTTAGCATATCGTTAAGAGGTACTCAACGCTACGGCTTTGGGATATGGATTACGTCAGATTGCTCAGTATATAGTTACTGTATCCGATTCAATGTACTGCATTGTTACTTTATTAGCTATGGTACACATTGAAGATGCTTCCATGTTTAGGATTCTACTGTCACTACCTGGCTGTTCATCCACTCCCATGCTAGAGGGCTATATATATAGATGTACACAATTATTATTTGGATGCTCATACTCTAGCCCCACATATTATTTGGCTGCTATTAGCTAGTATATTGGCTGTGGTAGGCACCAAGCAATACTTGTATTGGCCTATACCTACAGTCATTACCCCCATTTGTATTAGCTGTGGTAGGCACCAAGCAATACTTGTATTGGCCTATACCTACAGTCTGGGTCATCATTCCTTACACGGCAAGCGCTTCTTTGAGATCACTCAGTTCAAGATCCATCCAATTTCTGTGCTCTTCTGGCATAATCCAGCTTGCGCTACATGATGGTATTTGCTATGCTAACCTTGTGGCTCTTACGAAGTGGAAGGGATTATAACTTTTGTTATCTCAGTTCTCTAGATAAAAAGCTATTTCTCTGTAATGTAGTAAGAGCCATATAGTTAGCATGCGCTTCTGCGTTTCATTCGAATGACTCTAGAAAGGGAAACATTACCGAGACGTATTTACAAGAGAATCATGATAACATTAGTCAAAAGTAGTTTGCGACCGATTTAGACCTTCGGGAATTTTCGAAACTTTTAAGCTTCTCGACTGTCTCAGAGTTGTTTAGATTTAGACTTAACATGGCTGCTAGGCGCCACTTGTCGTCTAGATACAGAATGGCATCTCACGCACTCTGTAGTCTAAGCCGGCTGAACCCCAAACACCCTCCCTACCTATATAAGCGAGGTCTGCCCTACCCCATCATTCATGAGGGCTGGCAACAGCTGCTTTCCGCTAGGAAACGTTATCGGGTTTTTAAGATAGCAGGGGAGGAGGAGGCCCCCTATGGATTTTACTACATTACAGAGAAATAGCTTTTCATCTAGAGAATTGAGATAACGGAAGTTATGTTCTCTTCCATTTCGTAAGAGCCGTATGGTTAGCATAGAAAATACCATCATGTAGCGCAAGCTGGCCAATGCCAGAAGAGCGCAAAAATTGGATGGATCGGCTGCATCTTAAACTGAGTGATCTCAAAGAAGCGCTTACCGTGTAAGGAATGATAACTGGGGGTAATGATAACTGGGTAATGACTGTTATCATAGGCCAGTGCAAGTATTGCTTGGTGCCTACCACGGCCAATATATTAGCTCATAGCGGCCAAATAATATGCGGGCCTCGAGTATGAGCACCTAAATAGTAATTAAGTACATCAATATGCACTGTCTTCTAGTATGAGTGTGAATGAACAGCCAGGTAGTGGCAGTAGAATCCTCAATACGGAAGTATCTACAATGTTTACCATCGCTAGTATGGTAGGTAACCTTGCCATCCATTGAGACGGATTAAGTAACTATATACACAGTAATCTGACCTAATCCTTATCCTGAAAGCCGTAGCGTTGAGTACCTCACAACGATATGGTAAGATAATCTAAACGCGTACCCTATAAAGTGTACCAAAGTTTGTGGCATTAGCTAGCGTAATGCCACAAACCTTTGAAACGAGAGGGACTATCCACATGGTTCTCAATGAGACACAAGATTGGTTAGGGTCCCCACTGCAAATAAGTACTTGTGCCCAAACACGTGGGGCAACTTCCAGAACTCCATGGATATGAAGTCTTGGAGAGGTACCCCTCGCGTCCATGCGAGAGATGAGGCAGACTTTCTGGCGTCGTGAGCTTTAGTGAAATCATGCGGTGTGGCCTCATTGATGAACGAGCAGATGTAATGCCCCACCGATGACGCCTTGAGTGGTTTGCCTGAAGTAGGATGGATGAACAACAAGTCATTGTTCGACGAACATCGTGCTACGTAGGTTTTGAGTACAGTCATAGGGCCCAGGCCGTGTGCCCGGTCATCCGGCAGCAGTGAGGAGATAGAGATGAGCGGTGGCGTGGATGTGAGGGTCTGGTTTTTGTACAGGAACTTGTCAGCGGTCAGAATGAGCGCGCGTGGAGGGTTCTTGGAAAAAAGAAGTCCCATGAGTGACATTGCTGCAATTTCAGAGACCCTGTTTCCTGCTGCAAGAGCGACGAGAAACAGTCTTCTTAAAGAGCGTCAATACTGACGTCGTCTGAGTATTGAAGCGAGGAGAGGCGAGCATGTCGAGAACCGGCTCCAGCTTCCACTGCGGCACGAAATATCTTAGTGGTAGATTCTCGTGATACTGGGCATCTGCCAGTTTCTTGAAGATCGCCTCTTGGGTCGTGACGCCAAACCATGAGAGAGAGGCAAATGAAGCGCATTCCTGTAAGCGAAAACTGTACGAGGAATGAGCTGCTTCTGCTTGCCGGCATAGTTCAGAAACGTCTAGAGGGTGGACTGGTTGATGGACTGCTTTTCGTGGCGCGTAGCCACGCTTGGAAACGAGTCCAAAACCTTTGGTATTGGCGGTGTGTGGACTGCCAGTGCGTGTTGACCAGGGTGTCTGCAAACGATCTATTGTATTTGATGGTGAGCACCGTTTTGAAAAACTGAATGCGAGATAACTCGAGAAGGGTCGTGATGTTAGAGACAACTCCCTGCCTTCGACGCGCTGGGATACGTCGAGGGCGAACAAAAAGTCGCTGAAGGACTTGACGACCTTGGGCACTCACAATGCGTTGGGGTGGCCGGGCACCACAAGACCGCCGCTCTCGAGCTTGTGGAGCACCTGGGGGATCATTTTATGGAGAGAACATGTATATTTCCCATCACTGATTCCAGTCTCATTGGAGAGAAACCATGAAAGCTGCTCGTGGGTGATGAAACAAAGCAATAAAAAGTGAGAAGTTGTGATTTCCCGGAAGGTGCGAAGAGGTCTATTTGCCTTGTCCTGCGCAGGGTAGAGAGGCAGGCGAAGCTTTGAGGCGTCCACGACCACTCCGTTTCTACTGGCAGGAGGCGTGAGAGCTGATCGACCCAGACGTTTTGCGATATGGGAAGGTAGGTCGCGAGAAGAAAGAGGTGACTGCGCTGGAGGATCTGTAGGAGATGTGCCCCAAGCTTCTGCAACGCCGGGGCCTTGCTGGAGCCCAAGGTGTTCACCATGGCCACTGCCGCCCTGTTGTCGCTCAACACGCGGACTGTAGTGTGGTGTCAGTGAGCTCGTGTATGCAGCGCATGTACAATGGCCAGCGATTCCTTCGACGTAATATGGAGAATGCGTGCTAATGGCGACCAGCGACCGTAAGACTACTGGTCGCTGCAGCATACGGCCCCGCGCTTCGCCTGATGCATCCGTCCACAGAAATTGCTCCGGTGGTGGCATTCGGAACGGGACGTGGGAGTGAAAGAAAGCCTCGCTGCTCCAGTGCTGTACCGCGCGACGGTAGGGATTTTTGAAATGGCTGGGCTTGCTGGATAGGCGCAGGGATCGTGCTTCTAGCTCCACTTCATTGAGGTAGTGGTGAGCATGACGTAGGTAAACTGTTCGGAAATTCATAAGGCCAAGGAAACTCTGATGCTGTTCAAGCGAGAGATTTCTGCGGGGAAGTATCTCCGTGGCCATGTCCCTGCGGCGGTCGATGTGCTGTAAGGTCGGGGTGATGGGCCCGACCTCTCCATTGCGTGTTACCGCCAGGAAGTCTAACTGCTAGGTGGGTTCCAGAATAGACTTCCCCAGGTGGACGTGGGAATCGAGCTTGAGGAGAAGGTAGCAGGTCGTCTAGGTGTTGTGCCTGGAGCAGCCAGTCATCGATGGAGAACGCTTCAAAGGTAGGACGGCCTGGAGGCGCTGTCATAGCTGAGGTCTATGTTGCACTCAACTGGCCTGTACACATGACCTTCTGAATAAACCGGAGTGCCGCAGGCACTCGGAATGGAGGTCATCGTTGGGGACAAAGCAAGCCTGTGACGCGGTCATCAGAGAGATCTTTGTGTTAGAGGAGCCATCCTGTGGCTCGCGATCGCTCGCCTGTAGCTGAGGTGATTTCGGACATCGTTACTGAAACAATGGAGATTAAAGTATAAAGTGGATGTTATGATTCAAATATAACATAAAATAATGTCAGTATGAGCGGAACGTATTGCAATATTTCATTATTATGCAATGAGGGCTGCAACGCTGACCCGAAATAACTTTACGTTGGATTTCAGCATCACGCATTGCTAGCGTCCGTATTGGCGCTGGGTCTGTAATCCGCATATTACTGAGAAGAATCTAATGTCGATGGGAAACCGCTGTATATCGTTGGGTTATGTGACCCATTATCCTCTGTTGCTGGCACGACCAACTCATTGCCCAACCCCGATGTTATCTTTGCAATTGCCAGGCACATATGACTTGATATGCATCAAGTGTTGACCAGAAACCACTATTTATCGTTGCAAACGGTGACGCAGTCCCGGTGGACGTCATGCGTGACCCGTAATCTTCTGCTTGCAGGTGTGAAAGGCTGTACGGGAGCAGCTTACTTCAAAACCAAAACTCCGATGGTGTCAGGATGTTGACTATGCTTGTATGACTAATCAAGTGTTGATCAAAACCCACAGTTTCTGAGCAGGATTTCAAAACCAAACATTGAACATTTTCCTTAGGAATGTCATATGTGACATATAATCATCTGCATTTAGGTGTAAAGGGCTGTTCGGGGACAGCTTATTTCGGAACCTAACATCGATGGTGCCAGCATAATGGGTATGGTCACATGACTTGATAAGTATACAATTTTTTTTGTGGCAACAAAGTTATGTCAGTCGACAAATTGATGTCTGTAGATAAATTTGTGTCCAACAACAAATTTGGGCTCTGACAAATTTGTGTCTGGCAATAAATTTGTGTCTGTCAACCAATTTGTGTCACGACAAAATTATGTCGTTGACAAAATTTGTTGGTTGACAAAATTGTATGTCAACAAAGTTATGTCTGTTGACTAATCAATGTCTGTTGACAAATTTGTGTCTCAACAAATTTGTGTCATGACAAAATTATGTGTTGACAAATTTATGTCATGACAAATTTATGTCTGTCAACAAATGGATTTCTGTCAACAAATTGATTTCTGCCAACTAATTGATTTCTGCCAACAAAGTGATTTCTGCCAACAAATTGATTTTTGCCAACAAATTGATTTCTGCCAACAAATTGATTTCTGCCAACAAATTGATTTCTGCCAACAAATTGATTTCTGCCAACAAATTGATTTCTGCCAACAAATTGATTTCTGCCAACAAATTGATTTCTGCCAACAAATGGATGTCTGTCGACAAATAATGTTTTCGAGGACAAGGTAGGGCTGAGACAGCAAATTCGGTACGGCTGTGCAATTGCTGACCCCATCTGTGACTTTGGAGAGATAGCAGGTCACTAATCCACTGCCCACATGGGCCGCCGCGTACAGAATCTTACCTATCGAAATAGGTGCAAAGAACCCTTTGGGTCCCGTGAGGCGATTAAGTGCTGTAATCATGAGCTCAGTGGCCCGTGCGTCTTCAATCAAGCAGCAGCACTCGAATGAATGATTGGGTAGGGCAGACCTCGCTTATATATGTAGGGAGGGGATTGGGGGTTCAGCCGGTTTAGACCGCCGGGCGCGTGAGACGCCATTCTGTATCTAGACGACAAGTGGCGCCAAGCAGCCGTATATAGTCTGAACCAAAAACTCGGAGACAGTCGAGAAACTTGAGAGTGTGGAAAATTCCCGATTAAGGTTGAAAACACAAAGGTCTAAATCGGTCGAAAACTACTTGCGACGACTTTTATAAATATTCTCGCCTAAATACGTCTCTGTAATGTTTCCTCTTCAAGATTCATTCTAATAAGAAGCAGAAGCACATGCTAACCATTTGGCTCATACGAAATAGAAAAGTAAGGCAGGGGGGGGAGGCAGGTTTTAACCGGCAACTCTCGATCGGATGCAGCCGGCCGACATTTTAGATCAAAAACGACAACAATGACCGAGCGGCGTTAAACCGCCATTCTTTGTCAAACATGAAAACTCGGAGAAAGTCCAAGAAGAGAAAATTTTCGAGATTTCCGAAAAAAGTTGCAAGACTCACGAAATGAAAACCACTTCCGACGAATGTTATCAAGATTCTCTCTCTCTAAAATACGTCTCTGTAATGCTTCCTCATCAAATTAATTCGAAGAAACACAGAAGAAGCGCATGCTAACACTATGGCTGTTACTACATTTCACAGAAACAGCTTTTTACTGAGATAATAGAGATAAAAGTTGTATTTTATACGCCTTGCAGGGGCTCACCACACTGATAGCACGCAACTCTTCATTGATGATCAAAAGACTACAATGCTAGGGGCTGTGAAGAGGTACTCCCCGGCCACGGCGTCGTTCGGAGACGAACGACGAACGAGATCTTAAATAATCACCACTCAGTTGTTTCAGCAATCTTGCACTGTCTTGTGCGATTGCCCTCTAGAAACAGGAACGTTCGTTTGTGCTGGGTTCCGGACCACTGTGGGGTGGTGGGCAATGAGAGGGCGGACGAAGCTGCGCGAAGAGCCGCAGCGGCGCCTGACCCAGCAAAACAGCGTCCACTTCCATATATAAATACTTTAACCCAACGATTAAAAGACCTGTGCGAAATAAATGGAACATGGAATGGTCTAGTGTTCCGACCGGGCAGCGCACAGGCTGCGTCCACATCAACACCGCAGAGATGGCGCACAAGGCGCAATCCCCACCGGCGAGGATAGGAAACAGAGTGGGTCGAGGGACTTTCGCTGGTGCCGGAGCCTCAGACGCCGCCACCGCGGTACGTCTTCATAGCCACTGGCTGCTGGTTTGACGTTCGGTGCCAGAAAGACATTGACTCCAGTGCACTAGAAAGCCTTGGCACTCAAATCTACGTTATCATCGCGCTCTCATCCGGTCCAAACCGGGCCGGGCCTCATCCGATCCAAACTGGAATATGGAAGCGTCGTCTATGGCCCCGCAAAACGCAAAATCCTCCAGTCCATAATACTGCACTTCGCATCTGCACTAAAGATCTTCGCCCCTCTCCTGTTGCAACTTTTTTACGTGAAACCGGATAGCCCAGCAACTGGAACACATTGATCTTTAATCGTATTGCCACCTACTTGCTCGCCCTACTTCACCTACTCAACCCCTCCCCTTCCCTCCTATGCTTCGGTACGATTCACGGTCCCCACGGCGTTACGGCCTTACCTGGAGTTGAACACCCTTATTCGCCTTCAGACTCTCATCTTCTTCACCCTTCACTATCTCCCATTTTTTCCCACATACTGAATTTTCTTGAATTTTTTCCGTCATTTTCATCCTATGGTTAGTTTAATTTTCCTTTAGCTCATCTCTCTCTTCCTCTTAACACCTCTCCCACTAGTGTTGCACACCGCTCTCAAATGTTCATCCTTTAGGTGGCTAATATCAGCAAAGTTACACTCGTTCTTTCATGCATCCTTTTCTATGACGCACCCCTTATATTTATCTTCCCATTCTTGCTGTTCTCTTGCACGAGATCCTCGTTTCCCGCCTCTTCTTCATTTTCCCTCTCAGCAGGTGTTGTGGACAGCTGCGAATCCTTGGAGCTCAAAAGCAGGGTAATAGTACCTCCTAGTGCGCCCGCGCTGCGTGCATTACTTTGACATTCGCTGGGTAAAGGACATTGACTTGACGCAGTGGTAAACAATCTCTGTAATATAATGTAAAATTTGTTTACAACTTGATACAGCACTAGTTGCTGGGTTGACGTTTGCCGCCGGGAGGATACCGGCTCCAATGAGCTTTGAAGCCTCGTCACTCCCCCTCCCCCCCCTAGGCATCTGTTATGTTCACGGGCCGCACGGAGTCACAGACCAACCGAGGGGGTAAACACCCTTATTTCCCTTCCAGAGTCTCCTCTTCTTCACTCTCTTTTTCTCTCTCATCCTGATTTGTTTGACTTTTATTTACCTCATTTGCATCTTATGTTTAGTTCAAATTTCCTTAAATTTGTCTCCGACTCCTTCTTGAAAACTCTCCTAATAGTCGCTGCACACAAACACACACGCACGCACACACTGACACGCACACTGAACCATTCACGTACCGGTTCTAACTATTTTCATTTCGTGTGGCAAATAACAGCCAAGTTGCGCTCCTTCTCTCATGTGACCTTTTTCTACTACTATTCCTTCTTCTTCTTCTTTCCATTCTCGCTGTTCTCATGCGTGAAATTCCCTACACCTAGTGTAGATCTCATGCATGGGATCCCCGTTTTGTCTCTTCTTCATCTTCCCCCTCAGCAGGTGTTGGAGCACGTAGCCGCACCTTACGGACTACTACGGATCCTTGGGTCTCTGAAGCAGGATAGGTAGTGCGTTATTCCTCCTTACTGCCATACGGGGATTGCTGGCACCATACGACCTCAGCACCTTAGGAGTTCCTGTACCTCCTGTGGCACCCGTACATACCATAGACGTTCGCCGTGTGAAGGACTGACCTAGCGCGGTAGTAAACCCAACTCGAACATTGAAAAAGAAGAAAAACAAAGACTAACTTGATGAAACTCTGTTTGCTGGTTTGACATTCGGTGCCAGAAGGACGATGGCTTCAGCGAGCTAGAAAGCCTCGTCACTCCAATTATCTACATACACCACTTGTTCCATAATTTTTCAGTTCCCGCCCAAGCTCGCTCCCTCCTCGGGCGTTCAACAACGTATCGAGCTCCTCACTGGTGATGTTGGACAGTCTATCGCGGTATGCAATCCCATTTGACGTACACTAGAAAATATTATTTTCCCGCACTATCTTAGAGACCGAAAAGCAGTTGTTGCGCGTCGAAATCTTTTGACGATATTTATAGCTCCTGGAGGCACTCACCACGCTGATGGCTTTCATATCTTCAGTGATGAATCATAGGACGCCGATGCTGTTGAGCTGTTCATCAGTACTCCTCGAGTGCGTGTGCCTCCAGACTCCCGACATCATCGTCAGTTTTGACCGATGAACTCGAGGCTGTTGCCGACACCCTATGGAAACCTACAACAATTGCGGGTAATGAGCATGCGGACGATGCGGCGCGGTGAGCTGCACCGACGCCTGGCTGTAGGTATCAGAACAGCGCCCACTTCCATGTAACAGCTTTGCCCCCAGCAACTAATAAAGGTTTGCGAGAAAAAGGAAGCTCTGAAAGGGCTATTGTTCCCGTGAGAAAAATTTGCGCACCCACACGCTGGGCTTTTTCACATGAGCGATCTTGACGAGCTGATATTATTCCCTGCCGGTTGAGAATAAGGCACAGTAGACTAACGCATAGACGACTAATGGAGGCGTCGTCACCGTTTCTATTTTGTATAGACTGTCTTAGAGGACAGTAGATTTGTATGCTCTGAGATGATTCGGGCACATGGTGAGGATGGATGATAGGAGATTGGTGAAAAGAGTGATGAAGACGGAAGTGAGTGGACGTAGGCCTAGAGGTAGACCGAATTTTTGGTAGATGGATGGCGTGAAGCAGGCGTTAGGAAAGAGAGACATGAGTGGGAAGGTAGCGAGAGAGCGTGCAATGGATAGGCGTGAGTTTAGAATGGTTGTGAATGGATGATTTTTCGACGCTGCCCTGATGTACTTTCAAGCCCTTGGCATCTTGTTGAGAAACGGGATGGTTGTGTATGGGGGGCCCGGTCACGATGACGCAGCGGAGGTTAACAAGTCACGCTGTCTGGCCCTGCTGCTCACACTGACCTCGGACCGCACTCATGACCCACAGTTTGTGTTGCGGGGTGTTCCGGCCGGACACTTCAGCGCTAAAGAGCTAAGTTGTTTGAGTGCGAGGTGCGCCTTCCTGTCGTCCACCCCTCTTCATGGGGGATTCGGTCAAGTGTCTGTATCTGTCTTGTTTCCCATACAATTATCCGTGTATTATTCGAAACCATAACTTGGACGGAATGCCGACGCATGCACTTTCCTGAACCGATTCCTAACCCAACTAGAAGTAATTCAATGTAAGAACACTTTTCAGATACCTTCAATAAACCAATCTCTTATCTGAAATTTAATTTTCAGGGATTGATCACACTTCATCAATGCATGTCGATAGATTTCTGCATCCCCGAGGGTCACTGCTCAAAACAACAGATACAGACAGACACTAGGCTGCATCCCCCAGAAAAGGGGGTGGCCGACGGCAAGGCGCACCTCACACCCTCATACGCTCACACTCACACAACTTAGCCCTTTTGTGCTAAAGGGTCCGGCCGGTAGCCCCTCAACTTACACTCTGGGTCCCGAGTGCAGTCCGAGGAACCGTCGTCAGCAGCAGGGCCCGACAGTTTTCACTGGTTTACCCC
>SDVV010037335.1:0-10851 GCA_016164225.1 Gammarus roeselii
GATATGGAGTAGGTCAGTCAGGCCAGAAATGAATGGAAGTCAACGGAAGTCGACAGACGTGCTGTGTGTAGCCGGTAAGTCGGCAGCTAGACATTAATAAGGTTGTTTGTCACAAAAATGCAATCCCTTGATGCATTGCTATTTGCCCGGCTGATTTGAAAGAGCACCAGGAGGTCGCATTCCTAAACCGCCTTCAAATAATCATTTCCTGTCTCCACCCTGGAGGCAGAATGTAATTAGATAACCAATTAGATATTATCCCTATATCGTGCATGTGTTAATAAAGATGTAGTATTTGATTGTAGTATTGCACGTATATATTGATGGGATAAATTTGTGGTAGTCTTGAACGAGTGCTTACGGATCGACTTCGTATGCATTACCTCTTAATCTAAGTCGGTGAGAGGTCGATCGAACTGTTTGGTTAAATTGGACATCAACTACAAAGCATCCGGTATCTAAGGGCCTTGAGAGCACTTGCCGGTTGAAGCAAAGGAGGGTAGTTCCGGAAAGTACCTAGTATATATAGAGGAGCCAAATGAGGCAGTTCAGTTCTGTGCCCTGAGATCGTGATGAGGAGCGGGTCGTCGTGCTCCGTGATGTCTTGGTTAAGTTGAAGTATTGTATGTAAAGTATCAACTTGTTCTGCCTAATAACTGTGCTCCGTCAATCATGATCATAATTAATTGTTCAGCATAATTTAACGTAAAATTAAACATGTATCGAAAATTATTAATTAAACGTAGTAAGCCCCTATGGCATAAGAAAATGTCCTCACCAAGCCGCTTGATCGACCCCTCAGGTCCAAGATAAGGAAAACCTTCGCACGGTTTAGAATGTTAGAAGCGATGTTCATGTATTGAATTCCGCGAACCAATATTCCTTGTGCCTGCGGTATAGATGAGTACCATTAATATTTAATGCCGGGAGATAGAGGTGGTGATATTAACAATCCATGCATGGCCTAGTGGCAAATAAATTTCATGTTGGGTGTGTGGGAATTGTCTGAACTGGTCGGCATTGACAAAAATGTACATTGATTTCATATAATGTTTAAATCTCATTTGTGTTTTAGGTAGAAACCCCACACGTAGTCATGATTGGGTGTGTGAGGCGGGTATATTCATGTGTTTAGGACTGTAATGTGAATTTTCTGCTGCTGTGGGCTATGCCGCCGCGTACGTGTTTTGTGTTTTGGGAATGTATTGTAACTATGCTCGTCCCGTGTCACGCATCTCTTTCTTGCTCGTATCAACATTAAGTCCCTTTTGTGGGTGGAGGGCTATGGCTAATAACCAAGTTCAGACATTCCTATTATATCCCCGGGGTAACCTGTATGGGAATTTGTTTACAGAGCAACTGTACATTCGTGAGACATGTTTGTTCAAGTCCCGCGTGCTCATGTCAGTGGTAAGACCTTTCTGAGTACCAGGTCAGGAGCCGACCAGCCGTTCCAAACCGGTCCCTTTCTACGTGTGTACCGGCGTATGATAACGTGACCCAAAGTGAACTGTTAATTTTTGCTCTATTTTCTGATTTCAACGTGTTTGTGTGGCGTTCAGATGATTTCGTTCATGTGAAATCCAGCGGAATCGTGCTGGCCCTTTCCAAGTTTCAGTGTGTTGTGTCTGGGTAAAGCTTAAGTTTCCATTTCAATTCTTGAATTCTGTCTATACTGAATGTGACGATGAATTTTCAGTGGCTTATTATGTGATATTGTTTATCATGTTTCTATTACTTTTCTCATTTGGTGGGACTGGTTTCTTATTTATCTGGTATAGTTCACGCAACTTGCAACAAAGTCGACGTTAATTTAACCAATTTCAGAGCTATTTATTGTGTGGATCTCATTTCGCAATTAATTTTATTTACTGTGATTTTATGCCTATGTGACGATGAGATGAAATTTTGATGTATTTTTGCATGGATATGATTTTTCATTTGAATTTCGTGTCATTTTGCCTTTGACTGCAAGGTGTTGATGTATTATTTTGTGTGGAACTCATTTTCTTTCCTTAAACTATTTCATTTGTGATGTATTTTACATATTTGGGTCTGCTTTCATTATTTCGGCATGGCTTGTGAAATTTTGCCGGCCTTATTTTGCAAATTCTGATTTCATTTTTGCGTGCATATGTGAATTCTGATGTTGGGGGTACATGACCAGCATAATTGTTTTGTGGCCGATTTGGGTGTTTGGGATCGCATTCTCCCATTTAAATTTCGAGAATTCTGAAATTTTTGCTGTGATGGTTTCAACGGGAGCGAATAAGTGGCGCCTATACCGTGGATTTTCGTGAATTTGATAGCAATTTTTTTCTCATTCTATGCGCTTGCACATGATTTTAGTGCATGATGCCGATTGCGCTTTATTATCCGATTCGCTTGATTTTGCGCGAGTGGATTATAATTTTTGCCGGCACGCAGCCGCTTCGATGCAGAAGCTCCGATGGAGACGCATCAGCCGACCACACAAGCACCGCGAGCGCTGCTTGGGTGTGCTCCTGATAGCCGATCGGCAACACAGGTAGCCGGCCAGGCAGTATGGGGCTAGCACCGCGCACGACCGCTTGAGGGTGGGCAGGTAGTCATGCTGCACGCCGATACAGCTGCTCGATTTTAGGGATGTTGTTACCGACGGATTATTGGACCGACCTTGGGGAGAGAGAAAAATAAGAGAAAGGGGCGAATAGCATGGAAAAGATCAAACTGAGAGCGTAGGGACAGCCGATCAATCATCACGAAATGTTGCAGTGGAGCGAGTTGCATCTGAGAGATGTATGCGAATGCAGACACTGTAGCGTGGGGGTCACAGAACCGCTTTAGGAAAATATTGACTGCAGAGCGAGCATTATCAAAGGAGATAATTGCGCAGGCAAATGCGGCAACAATTAGAGTAAGCTAGGGTATGTTAAGCTACTAAGGCTTGTCGTGCAAGACCGTTGGGCCATACCATGTATAAACGTATCTAGAGTTATAAGATAATTGTAAATTTTAAGATACCAGCGCAGGCGAGACGCCAACTCATAACATAAGTACGCAACCTTGTGAACACTAAAATTCATGAGCTGGGAAATATTAATGCAACGGTGAGGGCACACAAATGAAACATCTTGCTGGGGAAACACTGATCGAAATCCGTGAACTTCCGTACTAGCAATGTTCGAAACATCCTTAAATAAGCGAGCGAAGACAGTAAAAGTTGTTTAAACAACCGTTGATCTGAAATGGCAGTGCTATTTGTCTGCAATTCGATAGATGCGTCATGACACGGGAAATTTGCTATAGAAAATTGGTCAGGGGTACCTGCATCAGTCGTACCGAATAATGGCGGATTAAACATGGAAACATGTCAAAACGTCAGAGGTAACGTGAGCTATGTAAGGACTTTCACACCCAGACGTACATGGGGTGGATAGTTTATGGTCCCTTGATTAGTGTCAGGACGTAGCCTAACTTCCCTCGAGAACCAAACGCACCATAGAACCTAGCAAGAAGGAAGAAAGCAGTACACGAGGGTGTGGAAAATTATGAGATGCGCGGGATGTATATATGACCTTCGAAGAAAATTACTCCCTTTTGGGGGGGTACGCACCTGTGTGAACACTGGGGTCATGAGCATTTGCACTATCAAGGCACCGATGAAGGAAGGCAAACGAAATATTATAGGGGAAACTTTGGCATCGATCGAGTTTTTGACTTTCCGTACTGGTAAATATTCTAAGCGAAACATTACTGGGGAAACATCGATGACGTCTGTCAACTTCCGTACTGATTAATCATTTCCATATGCCACAATCAAAGCTAGGCGACAACAGCAAAAGCTGCACTCGCAGCCGTTGATCTGAAATGGCACTGCCATTGCATGCCCTTTAGACAAGATGCATCGTGATACGGGAAATTTGCCGTCCTGAATATTGACGGAGTAAAAAATGGAAACATGTCTAAACGTCAGAGGTAACGTAAGCTGTGCAAGGGCCCTTTCCATCCAGACTTACATGGATTGGAAAAAAAAATTTGATCCTTTGATTAGTATCACGATGTAGCCAAGCTCCTTCGATAACCAACGCAACATAGAGCATAGCGAGAGGGAACAAAGCAGTGCGCAAGTGTGGGGAAAATTGTGGGATGTGGAAGATGTATATGTGAGTTTAAAGGGAAATTTCTCAACCTTTCGTGAAGTGAAGAAATTTCAGCGGAAAGAGGAGGTATTGATATGAAGTAGGTCAGTCAGGCCAGGAATGAATGGAAGTCAACGGAAGTCGACGGACGTGCTGTGTGTAGCCGGCCAGTCGGCAGCTAGACGTAAATAAGGTTGTTTGTCACAAAAATGCAATCGCTTTATGCATTGATAATTGCCCGGCTGAATTGAAGGAGCACCAGACGGTCGCATTCCTAAGCCGTCTTCAAATGATCATTTCCTGTCCCCACCCGGGAGGCAGAATGTAATTAGATAACTAATTAGATAATACCCCTATATCGTGCATGTGTTAATGAAGATGTAGTATTTGATTGTAGTATTGCACGTATATATTGATGAGATAAATTTGTGGTAGTCTTAAACGAGTGCTTACGGCTCGACTTCCTATGCATTTGTAGCGGAAATCAGAATTTCTTCAGTCTACAGTCTTCATCTACATTATACAGGCTACGGGCTCTAGTCGCTGCAGTACTACAGCGGTTGCAGCGCAACCAGAGGCAGTTGCCCTTCGGTCGAGGGATGATCATCGAAGCAGGTCGCACTCGCCGCTATTGAAAAAACGTTGAGTAAAAGCTGCTGACTGTTGTGTAAACAGTGGCATTGTTGTCTGGAGAAGGCAATCTACGAGGTCATTGCAGTACATATAGGTAGTGGTTAAAACAATAAACATTAATGATTCCGTTCATTTAAGAAAGCGTTCGTAGTTAAGGATAAGAGCTTGGTTCTAAGCCACTATGTTACGTCTAGTTTTTAAATAATGCGCCATTCGATGTTGAAGGGTCACCACGGTGTTGCCAGGGGAGCAGTGGGCTGTGACGTCACGTTTAGTCTATATAAGATCATGTCGACAGGTAATGGGGGCTTTTTTGGTGTTCAGCATGTGAAAGAGTCAACACGAAACGTACGTTTGCTCGCATTAGTCGTCAAGTTACCCCGCCGCATCGAAGTAAAATCTCTTTGCCCGATAACACAATTTGGTTAAGTATATCCACAGCACTTCAAGCAATAAAGATTATCGTCTTCAAGCGTTCATCAGTAAAACAGTAGCCGACTTCAAGAAATAAAGATTATCGTCTTCAAAGCGTTCTTCAGTAGAACAGTAGCCGACTTCAAGAAAGAAAGATTATCGTCTTCAAAGCGTTCTTCTGTAGAGCAGTAGCCGACTTCAAGAAAGAAAGATTATCGTCTCTAAAGCGTTCTTCAGCTGTGAAGATAATACGCGAAGGATCCACTTCAAGGACAAGTAGAAGACCACACTAAAAAGAGCAAAAGCCAGCAGTTGTGGAAACAACACGAGTGAGCACTTCCCGCTCTCTCCTTGCAACTTCAAAACCCGACTGTGTGACCCGGGTGAGTGCGTATGCAAGTAGCTCATATAAGTTGTGTTAGTAATATTATGTTTCGTTGATATCGATCAAACTTAGATTGATCATGGTAGAGGCCTTATTATTGGATATAATGAAAATTTGTTGCTGTAAGCATCCTCTCTATATATCTATTCATATGTGTACCCAAGTAGATTGATGTTAGAAATAGTATAATCTGTGGCTGTAAGCATCCTCTCTATATATATCTATTCATGTGTGTACCCGAGTAGATTGATGTTAGAAAGTGAGTGTTGACATTAGTGTGTGAGTGGTAAACTTGAAAGCCATTTTCAAGGGCTTCTCTGAGTTGTTAAATAAATATAGATATATATGTATGTGTCATACCCCACGCATAAGGGCAGTATATGGAAGTGTCATTGTTAATATATCGTCTCCCAGACCCACTCAACTGAGTAGCTAGAGAGTGTCGCTTTGGGTCAACACCCTAGACCTCTCCTGGGTCGGGCGAACTCACGAGCCCGTCGACCATTGATAAGTGTCTCGGCAATTTTTTTTTGCTTCGACTTCCTTTAATTTACAAGGCGGGCTACACACTGGTGCCCAAGCATGAGGAAGTGATATACCTCACAAGTCACAAGCAAATCAGAGTGTGATTCTCTGGTTCACTTTTCCTTTATTTCCATACTTTACTGCGTTTATGTGTTGGGTGGTAGGCGTGTGTCGCTTGTGTGTATCACAATACGAATTAGAAAAACGGTGGATGCGTGTAATACCAGTGCAAGCTCAAGGACTGACCAGTCTCTCTCTCTCATTGCAAGTGAGGTAAACAGTGGTGCAGGGCTGAAAATTTAAGAGAAAGGAGAGCGGGGCGGCTGATGGAGCAGACGTACAATACAATTTACTTAGTGGTACCATATATTGGTACAATATACAGAGAGAGAGAGAGATTGGGGTCTCAAGCAATGCGAGCATCAAAACGGTGAGAGCTGCACTGGCGGTAGGTCCAAATAAAATTGAGTCAATAGAGCAGACGCCGCAGCAGGTCTCGACAGCTTCGTTGGATTTTATTGCAGTTCATATGCATTTGTTGCTGTGTAGCGCGTTTCCGGTAACAGTGTGGGTTTAATGGAAAAATGTGGAAGTCAGTGAAATATTTAAAACCGTTGTAAATTTAGTGAAGTTGGAGTAGAATTATTGAAGTTATTGAGTTTTAAAATCTGCGATAGGATAATAATTAGATAATAATTTATACGATTGTCAAGTTAAAGTAATGTGGTACTGTTGTTATTTTTGACTGGTGGCATATGGAACAAACACGACGATTGAGTAAATCGTATGAGTCTGAATTGAAAAGGCATCAGTTGGTACGTGATAGCCTGGAAGAGTACACTCGAGTATCGAGTAGGGTTAGAGATACCCGACGTGGTGGAGTGGTGGTGGTTCGATTTGAGACGTGTTGGAGTTGTGGTGGTTTGATTTGACACGTGGTGGAGTGGTGATTTGATTCAGACGTGTGAGTGTGAGTTGTAATTGGCAGAGTGAGTTATTGGAAGGAGTGGAAGCGATGACAGCTCCCGTTCCATCTCAGATTAACTTCATTCAAGGGGATAAGATACCCCGATTCACAGGATGTCAGAGGGGAAGCGACCACATAGTTTGGGACGCAGGGCCCTTTATAGAGAGTTACATTAGAGAAAGTGACCACATAGCATGCTACGCAGGGTCCTTTATTATTCCGGTGCATGACGTCGCCGCGCGGAATCATACCAGGTTGTTAGAGGCTATTAAATTTTGGGTTACATTATACTTTATACGTCCAGACTGTGAGGTAGCAGTAGATCAGTGGCCAGAAGAGGCAGCTCTTGTTGTTGCTTTGCACGTACTCTTTATCGGCGTCTCGTTTGGCTGTCAGCATACACCAAGAACATGCGTGGCGCCACTGCGGCTGCTAGGACTATAACCTTGACGGAGAATGTGTTGGACAAAGTGGGTGGTGCATTGACAGGAAGGACGATTGCACATGACACGAGACAGGTGTCCGTCTGCTCATTTAGGGAGAATGAGGGGTTGAGGCAGACAGTGAATGACTCTAAGGATTAAATGACGAAAAGGTTCGGGTGTGAAACCCTCCTAAATTAAATTAACGTGGTGGTGGTGGTAATAGAGGATATACTCTAAGATGTGGGTGTGAGGCTTTCCTAAATTAAATTAAATTGGTGGTGGTTGTAATAGAGGATATACTCTAAGAGGTTCGGGTGTGAGTCCCTCATCAAATCAATGTGGTGGTGGCTTACAAGTGCTTACAAGTGTGGGAAGACAACAATAGGCCTATTGGCCCAAACTGGATTGTCTTTTGATAGAAAGAGGATTAATTCTGGAGTAGAACGTCTATGAAAGATTCGTGTTCCATTTAGTTTTTTAAAACAGCAGGAAGGGGAACGGTTTAGCTATTTATCGGCGATTTATGTAGAACTTATCTAGCCGCGACTTGAAACGTTCGATTGTATTGCTGTTTGCAACCTCCGCTGGAAGTTTGTTCCTATTCTTGGTAGAGGATACAATCAAAGAGGGTCGGGTGTTGAGGTCTCCTCAGTAAATATGGTTGGTGGTGATACAACTAGTCAAGACGCGGAGGAAGGCTATGAAGCGAAATCAGGTGGGATATTCGGAAAGAAGATGTAAGGGCAAAGGCACGGGACATACCCTGGACGACTGCCGAAATGATCCAAATCAGTATGTGGAATATTTCAACTGCGGCAGGTCGGGGCATTTTGCGACGAGATGTCCCGATCCCGATAAAACCAAAATGAGAGAGAATTATATAGTCCGTAGCAGATTCCTTGTCATGGAGGCTCAGCACAAAGAAGGCCCAGCTGGCCTCCTGTCTCCCTGATGTCTCTGTTGGTTTGACGGACTCTAATTGCCTCTCCAAAATTGGGAGAGCAACATTCAGCTTATGCTTCCAAGAATACTGTAGCGGGACTGATCACCTCGTTACTTGGTACGTCAACGGTTAAGCCTCTGAATGATCCTCAGAACCCTTTGTCAGTAGCAGGGCTCGACAGCCCCAGCGATGAGAGTGAGAGTGACTGGTGAGTGGTGTGTTTAGTGTAGTGAGAAATAAACTAGCTGTGTATATAAAGGTGGTGACGGTGTAAAGAGTGAGAGTAGAAAGTCACCGTTTGTTAGTGACAAATAAACGAGCTGTGGATAGCTCTTCGAATTCGGAAAGGGAATTCGGATTCCGGTGGTCGTCATAGTGGTGAATGGTCGACGTGTGCGTGGGTTGTTAGATACGGGAGCCGGTTAGACGATCGTTAAGGCGGGAGTGCTTGAGGATTTGTCTAGGTCTTTGACCCCTAGGGGTGCCCGTCTGACTGACTTTAACGGACAAGCCATACCGTGTTGGGTATGAGAAATATTCAAATTATAGTGAATCCAAACTCATTTAACTCGAAGGCGGATGGTTCGTCAAATCCAAAACTTCAAACGAAGAGGCCAATGCCAATTACGTTCAACCATCAGGTGGTCGTGATTGACAAATGTCATTCAGCTTCCTATTTCCCTATTCACAAAACAGATATCATCCCATTAGCGACTTGAACCATAAGCAAATCAGCTCACGATACAAACAACATAACTGAACACTCACTATTTTCTTTGCATTCCGCTACTCATGTCTACCTATTCTGCTAGTCCCTCCCATACATTACCCTCCTCCACCCATTCTTTCCTCGTGCTCCCACTTTTGTTACCTTTCCCTACCCTCAACCCAAACTCCAACGTTACCTATCCCGTCAACCCCTCCCATATATTACCCCCCTCCACCCGTTCTTTCCTCTAGCTCCCACCTTCGCTACCATTCTCTAACCTCAGTTCAAACTCCAACTCTGTCTATCCCGTTTATCCCTACCACATATTACCCCCCTCCACCCATTCCTTCCTCTAGCACTGTTCAGCCATCCTCAGTCATGCGTCTCTTCAATCACCGATCTAAATTTCTTTCCCTTGGTTCTTTTTGGTCTCCCCTGCTCCAACCTACGCTCAACAACTCGGACCAGAACCGAAAGCACGAATATCCAATACATACGAATAATGCCACTCAAGAATTAGCAACCAGATTCTTAGATAACGTCAGTAAGAGTGTTGCTGAGGAGCATATTAAAAATCTAAATGAGAGTGGTGTTGCTGACACAAAAAACAATAAACCGGATGAACGAATGACAATGCAGGTGACGGAAAATTTGCAACAGTTCTCCAGAAACACTAATATCGACAGCATTCTCAATGATTTAGGATTAAAAAGACAATCAACACTAGCAGACGGATATTGGATGATTCACGCGGTGAAAGGATCCTTAGTATAACAATCAGGACTTAACGGTGAAAACATCTTAGAGGTGACAAAAACTCTATCAATGGATGAATCCTTCAATCACATAGAAGATTACGAAGCCTTCACTGAGTATAAACAAGATGATTGATTCCTCTCTGAGATAGAAAAGTATTTTGAAAACAAATAGTACAATAGCAGTTTTGGTAATCTAGTCCCCGCAATTCTCAGCAACGCACTCAAAATATAAATCACAATCTTAGATGAAACAAACCCGGACACCGTGACGAAAACTGTAATTAATCCGACCAACCTTAAGAGTGATGAAGCTGCTCAATACTCAATATTCGCAGCCAAAAAAGAAGACCACTATAGTGGTCTTGCACAAATCCATCCTCCGAAGCCACATTTCGAACAACAAAGTATTGCAGCGAAGCGAAACAAGATCGTGGAAACAAATGTGCAGTGTTCCAATAGGTATTCTCCTTTGCAATACGTCAATGATACATCCATATTCGATGAAGAGATGCCTCTGCAATCATCCCAAAGTGACACCAACTGTCTTTTAAGTAAAAACAAATGACTAGAGGCACAAACTGTTCAAACTTGGAATAGCAACCACCCCTCAGCAACCATGTATGTAAATAACCATCAGAACATGAATAATATCGTGATTAAACATATAAATGTTAGAAGCTTAAGAACAAAGATGGATCACATCAAAATTATGATGAAGGAGGACTCAATTGACATTCTATGTCTGACTGAAACCTGGCTGTAATCTGACATTAACACTACCTTCATCGAGATTGATGGCTTCAATATTTATAGAAAAGATAGAGAAAGGAAAGGAGGTGGAACCGCGATTTATGTGCGAGAAGAATATACCTACTCTCAAGTGATGCTTAATGACAGCAATGAAGTTGATGACCTTTGAGTGAACATCCAGGTACGAAAAAACAGATCGTTTGTTGTTGGTTCTCTTTACA
>SDVV010037336.1:0-10851 GCA_016164225.1 Gammarus roeselii
TATATACATATATAGGATAAAGCGGATAAAGCGTTCACCTCCAGTCTATGAATGGGGCGTCATATTGCCTCTTCATTAGACCTCTTTCACCGCTGACCGTGGCGATGCAATCCTATCAGTATAGGAAGCCCATCTATGGCAAAACAATGTATTAAATCAAGGAATTGGAACATCTATTTTTCTTAGCTACGGCTCTGGTCAGAAAGATATGTTCAAGTGACAAGGTGACTGCTGTTGTGGTCAACTGTTGCACCGTCCTTGGTTGTTACGTCACAAAATATACTCTGTAATCTGCTCCAAGCGAGGCTTCGTCATCCGCTGGTTGCTTGTGTAAATCCCAAGATTGCGTAATGATCTATAAACATGGCATACATAAAATGCACTGTTTCGATTTATATAGGTCTAAGCCGTATAAACATTGAATTGCACCTATTGAACACAATCCACATATTGACCTCAATGCATCAATACCTCAATGCACCAATACCTCGATGCACCAATACGTCAATGCACCTATACCTCAATTGCACCTATTGACCTCAATGCATCTATATCTCAATGCACCTATACCTGAATTGCACCTATTGACCTCAATGCACCAACACCTCGATGCACCTATACCTCAATTCCACAATTGACCTCAATGCGCTTATATCTCAATGCACCCATACCTGAATTGCACCTATTGACCTCACGGTGGCAACAGAAGTGGCAAGAGTGAAATTCCGTTCCTCGGGCAGCAGCTTTACGAGACGTTCTGGCCTGGTGCTCACAGACTAAAATTGAGTACGAGTTACTCATTAATACGTCAAGTAGCTTTACGTCAAGTAGGTTTAAACAGGGATATCTTGGATTTGCCTTATATAACGAACTGTATCCGATTTCAAACGAAAAAAATACATCGTGCGGATGCTTTTTTGAAAATTACTACTAATCTGACGTAACTGCGCTTAGTGGAAAAAATACATGCGTCCGTACCTAGAAATATATCTCATATTTAACTGTAAGCTAAGCTAATCTAAAATATAAGAACCTAACCTGCTTCCAAAATTGTTTAATTCTGCTTCTGTAAGAGAAAAGTTTGTCTGACATCCGTAGATTTGTGTGCAGAATGGCAATGTAATAACAGTTTGTGAAGAAGAACAAGGAAATGTTCTATCTTCAATAACTTCAGCAAAAAACGAACTTGATCTCATTAATACGAAGTATAGACATGGTTTCCATTGAAATTGGACCACGACCGTTAAGGTAAAATAGTCAGAGCTGCCAAAACTTGAAATTAGATTGCTACATATATAAGAACGAGTAGTAAGAAAGTTAATTTAAACGTAAAACTTATATTATACCTGTTTGAAATTCTGCTTGCAAAAATCTTGATTAGTTACTTACTTCCTTAACCCAATTTACCATTCCAACTATTAGTGTTTCATCAGTATCATTTCCTTTATAATTTTTTTCCCTGTTTCACATGATCATATTTCTTGTATCTCGTGCATGTCGGAACCTGTTTAATTATCAGCTCATTTCAATGCATCATTGAAATGTTTTTATCGTGAGCATTCCTATTATGTCAACTATGCTGTTAGTTTCAACATATGTGATGTATGTGACCAACATTTCATGACCAAGTGTTTTATATTATCCCAAGTTGAACATTTTCTGCGCTCAGTTCCTTTAGTGAAGGTCAGTGGGAACAGTTTATTGTCATGAGAACTTAACCGTCGGTTGACTTACTTATATTACTTTATTTTCTAGCAATCAAGAGATCAATGAAACGATGTTCTTTGGTTGTGAAATATTAACAATGAGAAATGAGTGTCCTCGAACAATACTACCATCAATTATTAGTTTTATATGAGTATAATAAATAAATAAATGTTGTTATCAGAACAGCTCACGCTGACAATGACTTGGTACATATCAACCGACCAGTGTAATATTTTTTATTTATATTTCACCTCGTCATTAAACCTAAATAATTTTTAAATCCTTAAATCGTTCTTCACCCACGCCAATTGGTTGACTTTCTGACCCGTCAGTTTGACTGGTTGACAATTTGCCCCGTCACTTTACATGGTCAAGAAGAATGCGACGCGTTCCATGCCAGTGTACTGACCGCTGAGATCTGAACGGTGTTCATTCCTTCGTCGTCGTGGAACAATAATGAAAGGAAACTATTGTAAGGTAAAGGGGATTCTATGCACAGGAAAAAAATTCTGGGAATAAAGTACTTCTGCTAGGAAACATTAGGTGAACGCTTTATCCTGACCAGTACTGTTTACAGTCAAAGGTCAGAACAGGCCCACACTATGACCAAAGAAAGCAGAACACACAAGCCCAATCGTCCGCCTCGGCGGTAAATAAATACCTTGATCTATATACAAACGCAAACATACAGGTTTTGTTCTCACAAAACACACAACTCTATGATAGATAGTAAAGTCGATTATGATTTGCAGTCATAATATGTAGATCAGAATTTTCAATGTTGCTGAGGGGAGCAGAACGGTTCGAGTATATGCTAATGAGTGTTGCCAATGCCAATCAGACTGAAATTCACTGAGTTTTGCTCACTCGAGAAATGTGTTTGGCGTTTGTTGGATCAAAAAGCATCATTTCTGAATTTCGTGTACGTGGAAATGTTTCATGAATATTTCTAGAACTGATTGAAAACACACATCGATCGGAACAGCGGAACGAAAAGAACTCTCATCACAGTCTTTTTCTTTGCGACATTTTATTACGTTACTTTATACTTTCGACTGTTCCCACATACCAAGAAACATTAATTAAAAGATAATACATTTATTTTTTCGCACATATCACGGAACATTAAGTAAAAGAGAATATGTTTATCACTTGTTACGATACCCTCAAACTTAAAAGGAGTTGTGACTGTTTATGATCGCAGGAAAAATGTTTAACAAATTTAATCGGGAAGAAATAATTTCAACGCTTCACAGAAGCTTTCAAATGACGAATTATGTGGCATGATAACCTTCAAATTCAAGAAGTTATGGATATTGAAGTACTCCCAAATACCATTGACTAGCTTAACTCGCACAGGTACGGCCTATTGTCAGATGATCTTATGGAGGTAAAGCACCAACGGCACCGTGATCAACCCATAGACTTTCTCGGTTTCGGTCTCTTTGCTATTTATATTGTCTATGCTTGTTAAAATTGATAAATAAACAGCCGCAGTAAAGCTTCAAAATTTGTCCCAACCACGAACACTCTTTATTTTTACCAGAGATCCTCAGCGGGTGCTAGCTTAAACCTCAATGAAAAATATCAGTATCAACAGCGTTGTTGCATTCCTGTGCAAATTGACAACTGTTGCTATTTATTTCGGTTATATCTAGCGCCTGACGTTAAATGGAAAATTTGCACTTTTAGAAAGAAAAAAATTGTTGTACATTCATTGAACTCGTAAGGAAGTTAACATTATTTTGTAATTTATTTTATGTTATTCACCTCGACACTGAGGCCTCACAATTTATTAATAATCAATGTGTTGGTCACTGTGCTGTTGGTCCAACAGCTATATCGTGGGCACACCACCATTTGACAACACTCGTGCTTGTTGTCGTGTCTATGATGAACATTAATAACAACTAGAACACCTGTAGTCAAATGGTGGCATGCACATGCAGTAGCAATAGCACTAACACCAGCACGTAGATATTGTATAGCACAAGTGTTGTGTACCTGTGGTGTGCGTATGCAATAGGTGTTGTATGATGAAAGTGATTGATGTTACCACTTTAAAGTAGTGGTGAATGAGACAGCAATGCCCTACAGTAAATTGTTTCACTAAAATTCATCAATATTATATGTGTATGAACACCGACGTAACACCAATAATTCCTACGTTTGAAAATTACAACTTCTTAGCGTAAAGTTGTTCACTTTCTATAACGTTTCTACAAAACGGTGATTATTTCACAACGTTGGTCCTTTGTCAAGTTGGTTGAGAAGAGTTGATAAGATTTCCACTGGAGAAACGGCAAACTAACCCATTGAGCGGTTTAAGTTACAATTCACATGAACTGTTTCTGCTCTGTTGCATTCGAGTTTTTATAAAGCACTGCAACGGATGCCTGTGGCGACAAGCCGATCCTCTGCCAGGGAGGCTCCAGAAGGCCTCAATTCGAGTCCAAAAGGCCTGATGTGAAACAATTGCATGAGCAAATAATTCTGCCAGTGCATGAGACACTCCAACTGAGGGCGGTGAGTGGTATATTCCCTCCTCCTCCATCGATGCAAGTCACGAACCAGTTTCTGTGACGCTGTTTTGGATCTCCATTCCTGACAATCCCTCTGCATGCAAACAGGTCAAGGAATGGCTTGTGAGATGAAGAGGAATAAATGATCGGGTGAGATTTGTTATGGTAAACCTTCACTTTCGATCTTATGGCAGTTAGATTAATTCTAGATCGGGCAGTATCATCTAATGGAGTACGATACATTAGAAGTTCGTGATAAATGCGAATAAGGCCGGCGTTCGCATCAAATTTTTATGTCATTGACGCCTTTTATTTTTATGACATAGACGAGTACCTACAAAGGACTTTGAGATGAATAACCATTCTGGATATTTATTTCAAATCATTTCTGATTATTATTTAACATCACTGAAACAAAATACAGATAAGCTCAATTTATGATTCAGATAAAAATAATCGGGTTAATAGGGTTGGACGAATTATATTTAAAGTATTTACGGTCGAGACCAGTCGCAATCAGATGAAATATATTCGTATAAAAACAGGCGACCGAAAGAGGAACGCATGTGCATCGTGTGAGGGCCAGGCAGTGACGTAAAATTCTTAATATCAAATAATTTTTTTGTAAATAGTTTTCTCACCACTCACATCAAAATAACCAACAAAGCAAATACTGGTAAGTATTTTTTGCTACTTCCTCGAATATTCCAGGCTCGATTGTATATCATACTTGTTATGATTTGATCCCGCTTGCGGTCAACGTTCGAGGAAGGTGGCCCGTAAATCCCTGTAATCAAGTGCAAAGTAGCTTAACAGTTAGCTCCCGACCACGCCAGCTGCCGGTGGCGCACTTGAATTAAATTTTTACTTGTCAATTCACAATTTGTAGGGTTTACTTTGTATTATGCAAATGCGATGCAAAGATGCATCATATTGAGACGCTTTTTTGATGATCAAGATCGGGAAAAGGAACCTTTTGTTAGGCCTGATGCATCATTATTAATGTAATTGGTATAGATTCGGTGTTGTATTGCCTGTTATGCCTCGTGTTCTAGTATTACTGATGTTGGCGTGCAATTGTTTAGAAACAGGAATGCTGAAGATAATTATTCTAGCAAAATATTCTATTTGAATGCAAGCTAAAATTCTTCCTTGTTCTACAATGTCCCATTCTTTGATTTCATACATAGTTAGTTTATTTTATCGAGCAACGAAACCATGTGAATTAGTTGAGATGTTCTTGCATTACCGCAAACAGTCTTAGTCCTAGGGCAGTACCAGTGCTAGCTCAAAAATCGTTTAGGGCTGCCCAATAACCTTCAGAACTACACCGTGGTTTTCTGTGGACGAAAATTATTATTCTTCTTGAGGGAGATACGTTTCCGTTGTCAAAAAAAAAAAGGATCGGAATAACAAGCAATCACTTAATAGTTATTTGAATGCAACGGTAAAAATATGAATGATGTTTCCTTGTTTTGTACAAAAATAATGTATGATTCAGTATATAACTCTGTCTTAATTGATTCATATTTTCTATATAAGGTTGATATTTTCTTCTCATATTAGTAGTATAAAGTGTCCGTAAACGTGCCCTGTGAATGAATAAGATGGGGATTAATAGAGTTACTTTTCGGTCTAGGGAGTTTGCGCCCCATATTTTCACGGACGGCCGGAGTCAGGCATGCGGCTAACGGGCGACTCATTCGGACTGAAGGACAGCATTCGGAATATTTGTTTGTTAATAGGTTATATAAACAGAACGTTTACACTTATATTTACGTATAAGTTACCTAAGGTATTTTTATTGCATTTCAATGCTAGGCATACTGTATTTCAATTGATTGCATGTCATGTTGCATATGTGTAATTTCAGTGTGAATTTAGGATTTTTTTCGTGTTTTGAAGGCTTATGTTTTTGAACATTTTCCATTTTATTGTATTTTGATTTGTATTGTATTTAAATAAGTTTTTTCTTATTTAGATGGCTGTATTGAGATAAAATTAGTCACTAACTGTTGCTCGTTATATTTATTTAGTTGTTTCTGGTAGAATTCATGTTGTAACAAGTTTCTGGAGGGTGGGGTGTAGGGATCCCTTAGGCAAAACATTCCAAACGCTTAGGCAAATTAGATGAGTTTGCTCTTATCTGTTCTTTGCCTTATCAGTAATTTCCGTGGCGTGTTTGCTGTGTTTGAGTGAATGTTTCGCTTTTTATTTATGCCTGGATTTTAATTCTATTTTTTCTGTACATATAAGTTTGTATTCTTATTTAGTTGGGGTATAATTGACTCATTCGGATGTTGTTTGGTAGGGTTGTTAGCGGTCGGATGCTTGATATTGAATTTTAGGCAATGTTCTGTGTATTTTCCAATCGTTTATTTCATATGTATATAATATCTAGAAGTAGTTGGCGAGTTGATGTTTGTGTTTTGGGTTGATGCAGCAGCTTCGTTACGAATTTCAATCTACCCAATAACGCATTATCGAGGTTTGAGCCAGATATATCGGTGTTTCACTGACGCGGGGTTTTCATTAGCCTGAGTACCTGAACGATATGGATTTATTGTAAGTTATTAAATAGTGTTATGTATACCTAGTAGTGTTCCGTTGATTCGTGTTGGATTTGTAGTGTTTTTTGGAATATTAAATAATTATCTCATTCAGTTATAGGATTTTTTAGGATATTTTAGGTTTGCATCGTCTATGTAATACACTGTTTCCGGCATAATTGGTCGGTTATGGCATCATTTTGGTATTTTATATGTATATATAACATTCTGTTACGATTAAGCCGTGGTTATTTTAGTTTAAAAAAATGGTAATTTAACCCAGTTTTTGACTTTGTTGGAAAGAGATTTCATCAGATTTTGTATATACTATAGCGTGTTCGTGTAGAAGTATTCCCCACCATTTACTATAGGTTTTACCGTATGTTGCTCGTGTGTCCTGGTATCTTATTCACGTCAGTTATTAAGTTGGTTACATGCTTTTTCCTTGTTCATCACGGTTTTTAATGTATGTTTTGGGTATGGTAGAGAGATGATCGTCGTGCTTTGTTATAACTCGAGAATTTTAGTATGTGTCTTTCAGTTGTGTATGTTCTCTGTACAGTTTACATGTTCGATGCAAGGTATTGGGAATTTTATACAATATTACAATATTTTATACATTCTTCCAGGTATGATTTAGTTACATGTTGTTTATTTTATAGTGTTTTTATATGTCTTCTTACATCCATGTACAATGTTTGATGTGATTATTATATATATTGCAGATAACATTTGTTACAAACTCGGTCCTGCTGTTAGGTTATTGTATGTTTATTGTATGATCATTCTTCAATGTTTAGGAGGAGTTATAGGTGGCCCATAGGCAAAAGCCCGTTGTGATTATGCTATTTATGAAAGTAGACCGATTTACTATGTTGAATACCATAGTGTATTACAATTTTTCACGTGCATTAGAGCGGAGTAGATAATTTTATTTGGCTATTTTTATAGTTGTTGTTGTTGTTGTAAGATTTTTTCACGATAATCATAGGAAAGTATGTTCAGGAGGTGTAAGTCCGCAATGCATCTTTGTGGTATTTTGTCATTGAACTCTAGCAAGTGTATAGTTTGACGTTTTAGAAGACGATTTACTGGATGGAGGGGTCCTGGTGTAGAGGTGGTTTACACTCTTTGGTTGTCATTTGGAGTTCATCAAAGTTCAACTGATTTTGTAAGTTCTTATAGATGTCGATCTTAACTTCCGTGTATTTGTTTGAGAGGTTATCAGACGAGCTGCTAATCGTTATAGTGATTTACTTAGGTCGTCAGTGAACAGCTCCCCAGATTTTTATTTTCACACTCTTTGAGACTCATGTCAGTCCCATTCTTGGCCACTGTACCTGTGTATAGATTCTTGGTTATGTCAAGAACGTGACTTTGCTCGACGTTGTTCGGAGATGATGGACTAAACAGATGCATGCTCTGAGGTATTGTACCATGACCGGGTGTTACCTTAAAAAATTGTTATATATCAGTGGTAATTTGCTGAGAAGCAACCTAGTAATACATTGTAGAGTTTGTTCTCATGACACGGTGGGCTTTGAGTTGTTCTACTTGAGACATAATATCTTAGTTGGTTTTGTAATTTGTTATAAATTTGAACAGGTATCGTAGTAAAAATAACATTATTCACATAGACTCAGTGTTAATTGTCAGATATTTTCGGTATGGCTGTTATGTTATTAGTATACAATCTTAGTAATGAACCAGATCACGTGGGATATTGGAGTAGTATTTATTATCTGGGTGTGGTAGGATACACCGTATATAATAGTTAATCAATGTTTCTTAGGGTAGAGTGGAAAATTTTATTTAGCTATATTATAGTTGATGTTGTGTGTTGTGATTGGTTATCAGAGGAATATATTTGTATATGATATAAATTCGCCTAATTTTCATGGAATATTGGGCACAAAATACGCTTAATTGGATGTAATGATCAAAAATATTGTTGTGTTTTGCCTCTCAACATTGGATTTCGGTCTGTTTCCATGTCGTCTTTGTGAGCTAATCTACAGAATTTCTGAAAAGTTACAGTTAAAAATAATCAATAATTTAATGTACATCTCAATTATGTTATCAGCTCGAATGTCTCTACTAGATGCTTATTCCCGCAAGTCCTTCTTATATAAATGTTTGCGATACGTTGGCAGTTGTACACTTAGAAGTTATTGATTAATGCAGGCTTTGTTATAAGATTGCATTCCAATTCAGAATATTTGTCTGATATGAGCGTTCACAATATCCACAATAGCATTTTTCACTAAAGGTTTGTGATGATGGTTGTAAACCTAACTCATCCTATCCTAATCTAACCATGGATTATTTTTTTCCCCCGATTTTCATCCTTATGCTAGGTATTCTTTCATTGATTTAAACTTCAGTCTTTTCAAATCTATCCACTTGACTGTAGTTTTACCTATCTTTTGCAGATTGCGTGCCTACATATATATACTTTTTTTCACTTTGCTTGTTACAAGTTCAGTATTATCGATTAATTTCAAGTAATGTTAGGTGATCGCTCGATAGTAGACTGTAGAATTCAAAACGTTTATATAAGTTTCCGCATATGTCAGTGGTTGTAATGGGTGTTAAAGAGTTAGAAAGTTTTATGTATGGTTTTTCTTTTGGAATAAGATTTCTTTGTTTTAATGAAGGATGTGTTGCTCCTACCATTTTCGTCGATTATACCGAATATTAAATAAATCCACTCTAACATATTTACTACAGATCTGTTATGTAAGGTCCGCAGTCAACAAGATCTATTCTAACCAAGCGTCATGTATTTTTATTCAAGTTTAATGCTCATGTGTGATATTGATATGTATAAAACTCTCCACTTGGGCTGTATATTTAACATATCAAAATCAGTTTCATACATTTCTTCAATTTGATTCAGCAAATATCATTTTGCAGATGTTTAGATTTCAGAATTTTTGTCGATATCTCTGTTACATATTTGGATGAGACTCAGCAGGTAGGATCCAAGAGAACTAATGCACTTCAACTTATTACACTTTTTAATGTGGAACAGTTTCACTCGATATTAGGTTCAAAGATCTAGTCATCCTAACCAACTTAACCAAAAATTATATATTTTCATTCATGTTTTATGGTAATGAAAAATGTTAAGTCATTATTTTGTGCGATGTACATATCAAATCCCCTTGACACGACTCTATTTTACGTTGTTTTTTGTGTCACACACCAGGTACACACATACACGCTTTGTACTCATATGCAGGGCCGGTCATGGTATAATGACGGCGCATACAGGGGTCAATACCGGCACAATGTAGACACATACACACATGTATATGCATATACAGGGTCGGTTAGCATCTGTAGCATTTTACCTCTGATCATTGATTTTTTCCATTAGAACAAAGTCCCTTGTTTTTGTTAAAAGATATTTAATGTGGACTACCTTCACGTCATGCTAGATGAAAAGAACTAACCACCTTAACACAACCTAACCTTTTCTATCCAAGAATCATGTATTATCGATCTACTTTTCGTGCATACATATGATACTTTTTCATCGATTTATGATATATTCATATCCATCCTCTACACTTGGCTCTACATTTTGATCTACCATTTGCAGTTTTGATATACACTTCCAACTTTGATCTAGTAATTTTCAAGCATTTTCATATGCCAACTACATCGTTTGTTTTGATTGTTATACCTGTTTTCATATGATTCTTGGTTTCACATGTTATTCATACCCATCGTAACCTAACCTAATCTAACTTTACGTATGGTATTCAGTCATTATTGTACACATATGAAGCCCTCCCATCGACTCTAAATATCACTTTAACATATAAGTTTTTTATTTCGTTGTCACTCTGAACCCATATTTGTTAGCAAAAACAACCCTTTTCAAACTTATATGGTTTAAACGTTACAGGTATTTCCTATTATTTTTTGATTTGACACAGTTCTTCGTCATTTTAATATGTTGTTCACACCAATCATAACCTAATCTAACCTTATGTACGGTATTCAGTCATTGATATATACATATGAACCCCTCCAGATGACTCTAAATATCACTAAAATATCAC
>SDVV010037337.1:0-10850 GCA_016164225.1 Gammarus roeselii
TGAAAACGGCCAGTTGTTGTTGGAAAGTGGTAATGTACGGAAGAGGTGGGCCGAGTATTTTGATGAGTTGTTGAATGTCGAGGATGACAGAGAGGCTGACCTTGTTGCTGTGGGTGGTGGTGCTCGGATGCCAGTTTTGGGAGAAAGACTTATTGCAAATATTACCAGGGAAGAGAGACAGGAGGCGCTGGACGTGATGAAAGCAGGGAAAGCCCCTGGTTTATATGGCGTTGCGACTGAGTGCCTGAAGAAGGTTGGAATAACAATTGTCGAATAGTTGGTGAGGTTACTGAACTTGTGTTTTACGACAGGCGTGGTACTGAGTGAGTAGCGCAGTGCCTGCATTGTTCCGCTATATAAGGGCAAAGGAGATAAAATTAATGCTGCAACTCGAGAGGTATCAGTCTGTTATGTGTTGTTGGTAAGCTGTACATGAGAGTGCTGATCAAAAGGATTAGAGACAGTACGGACTGCTCAATTGGAGAGGAACAGTATGGCTTTAGGAGTGGTAGAGTGTGTACCGATCAGATTTTTGCAGTGAGACAGGTATGTGAGAAGTACCTTGCCAAAGGAAAGGATGTGTTCTGGGCCTTCATGGATCTGGAGAAGGCATACGGCAGAATTGACAGGGAAGTGCTGTGGAGGGTGTTGCGTTTGTATGGAGTGGGCGGACATCTGTTGAAAGCAGTGCAGAGTTTCTATTCTGACAGCCGAACATGTGTCAGAGTGGGGAGCGAGGTGAGTGATTGGTTCACAGTGAAAGTGGGACTGAGACAAGGCTGCGTGATGTCTCCCTGGCTGTTCAACCTCTGTATGGATGGCGTGGTCAGGAAGGTGAACGCGAGTGTGCTGGGTCGTGGCTTGGAACTGTTGGAAGCGAATGGGCGGAGTTGGCAGTTGAGCCAGTTGCTATTTGCTGATGATACGGTCCTGGTTGCGGATTCGGAGGAGAAGCTATGTAGGCTAGTGTCTGAGTTTGGTAGAGTGTGTGAGAGAAGGAAGCTTCGAGTGAACGTGGGTATGAGTAAAGTTATGAGATGCTCGAGGACTGTCGATGCGAGCAAATTTGGTGTCACCCTAAATGGAAAGCTCTTTAAGAAAGTTTAGTGTTTTAAGTATCTGGGCTCCCATGTGGAGAAAACTGAACTAGTGAAAACTGAAGTGAAGGCACGAGTAAAGGAGGGATGTAAAGTGTTGGGCGCACTAAAGAGTGTAATGAGCTGTAGGACGTTGGGGATGGAAGCAGAAAAAGGGCTGTATGAGGGTGTTGTTGTCACAACTGTTCTCTACGGAGCTGAGGCTTGGGGGTGAGAGCAGAGGAGAGAAGAAGGTTGAATGTTTTCGAGATGAAGTGTTTGAGGAGCATGGCTGGAGTAACGCTGAGAGACCGGATCACCAACGACGTGGTTCGAATCAGAACAAGGATGGTGAAGAAGTTGGAGAACAAAGTGGATTTGCGTGTACTGAGATGGTTCGGGCACATGGAGAGGATGGATAAAGGGAGATTGGTGAAAAGGGTGATGGATGCGAAGGCGAGTGGTCGCAAGCCTAGAGGTAGACCGAAGTTTGGGTGAAGGGATGGTCTGAAGCAGGCGTTGGGAAGGAGAAACATGAATGTGGAGATGGCGAGAGTGCGTGCAATGAACAGGCGTGAGTGGAGAATGGTTGTGAATGGTTGATTTTGACGCTGCTCTGATGTTCTTTCCCGCCCTTGGCATCCCGCTGTCGGGATGGTCGTGGGTGGGGGGTGGCCCGGTCATTATGATGCGGCGGGAGTAAGCCAGTGAAAACTGTCGGGCCCTGCTGCTGACGACGGTTCCTCGAACTGCACTCGGGACCCAGAGTGTAAGCTGAGGGGCTACCGGCCGGACCCTTTAGCACAAAAGGGCTAAATTGTGTGAGTGTGAGCGTAGGAGGGGGTGAGGAGCGCCTTGCCGTCGGCCACCCTCTTTCTGGGGGATGCGGCCTAGTGTCTGTATCTGTATCTGTATTGTTCAACCCGCTCAACAGAAATCTAGAGGCTAAAGTCGTGTGCACCACCAACGAGTTCCGAAAACACGCTGCCGACCCGCTCCTAAAAAACTGCTACGTCATTGGTCCCGAAACAGTCATCATGATCCGCAAGCAAAAAAATATCCGAATGGTTCATCCACTCCAAGTTGGATTCTTCGTGCTTGAAAAAGCAAAAGCAAAAGTCTACAGCTACTTCTATGACACACCGAAGCCACGCTACGGTGACAACGTCTCGCTTATCTACTCGGACACTGACTCGTTGCTGACCCAGTTCAAAGGCGTGGCCGACATTGAAGCGGAAATGCGCCAAGCTCCCCTATCTGAATACATGAACTTCTCCAACTATCCCAAAAATCACCCCTTATTTGATGAATCCAAGAAAGGACAGCTAGGACTTCTGAAAAGCGAAACAGCGGATGACTACCTGAGTGAAATCATCTGCATACAACCCAAGTGTTACAGCGTGCTGCTTGAGTCCGACGCAACAAAATCGGCTGCTAAAGGTGTCAATTACCAGACACAAGCCAAAATCAAACATGAACAATACAGAGATATACATAACCAGAAAACATAGACACTTTGAGACAATACACAACATTCGTGCGCAAGCATGCCAACTCCAAACTGTACGCACTATCAAAAACTGCCTCAGTATATTTGAGAATAAGCGCTACTATCTCGACGCATGCACAACTCTTGCCTATGGCCACCCGGAAATTCCCAAAAAATCCATTGAAAATAAACCTACCGTCACTAAAAAGAGGAAGCGATGTGCATTGGCTAATGAAATCGATGAAGAAATGGATTTAACATGGAAGAGACGCAAGCCGGGTGAGACCGTCTTTGACGAATACACTCGCGATGAAAGCAACTCCACGTCTACAGGATTTATTCTCTAAATATTCATAAAATGAAAATAATTCTTGTATGTAAATAATCCTTGAATGTAAATAAAAATAAATAAATATAAAAGTTGTTTGATTGTTCTAGTAATAAGAATATATATTGTGGTCTACAAGCGGTTTGTTGTCAGTATGACTTAGGACCCAGTGCAGGATGCAGGAACCGCAGGACTTTTTTGTCTATGTCTCATCGCTAGGCAGTAGCCAATTGTATCAAAACAATACGTCATCAAGCTTTACAAAAAGTATCTATTTAGGTAGGGAGAGTGGTTCGTAGGACTTGTAGAAGTATTCTATAATGATTGGTTCAAGATAAAAAAGCATGATATACAATATAACATTGTAATCTACATAGACTATTTGAATGCTGAAAATGAACGAATCGGGCATGAAAAAGCGTTGTTTATTCCTAGCGAGAATATCTCAGGCAATACATTGGAAGATTACATCTCCGAGCTAAAAATCAATATAAGAAAAAGTCTGTTAAGAAAACAAATCGTTAGAGATGAAGGAAAATTGTTTGAGTATGATAAGGCAACACGACGCATAAAATTCAATGCCTTTATTTTGCAAAACATGCGCAACACAAATATACTGAATGTATGGTGAATTGGTACTTTGTCGGAGAAAGATCGGCTGATTTAATGGATGGAGCGATATGTAAATATAATGTCGGTGAAGGTGGCATAAGCAAAAAAATGTCCTTTATGAACGATAATGTACGCTACAGAAACGTTTACTCCGATATAATTTCACGCAGTTTTATGGGCGACAAGCAAGTCAATATTCTTGATGTTATCCCTATTAATAACTCATATTCATTTACACGCACCCATGTCAAATATATAAAATTACAGTGTAGTCATATAGATTCAATTTCCATCGATCTACGAGATGGTGTTGGCGGTAATATCCAGTTCAAGGATGGTGGATCTAGCCTATGCGTATTGCATTTTAAAAGAAGCTAGAGCCTTATAAATATAACGCTGGATATAAAAAAAAGGTCATTTGGTATCAAGCAATCATGAGAGTGGTATATGCATATCCGTCGAACAAACAATACGAAGTTTTATTCGCGGAACGTGACAAAATACGCGGTGGAAGTTTACATGATATTGACAGATTCACAAATCCGATATCGTACCAGAGGGGTAGCGGTTTCTTCTCAACCATAGCCAGTCTTGTAAGACGCACATTACCTTTTCTACGAAAAATATTTCTGCCTGCAGCTGCCGATATGGCTCGAAACATGGCACACGATTACTCGGAGCAGAAAGATATGCGACAATCAACAAAAGAACATGGGGTTGCTACACTCAAGAATGTTATAAAAAAAACATGGTTGGACGTAAGATCACAGGAAAAGTAACGAAAATCGTAAATCGAAGAAGAATCACGGAAGAAAGATGGAGTCGTGTCGTCCATTGTTTAATTACTAATAAATACCAGTGTTCATGTACCAATTCCGTTAGTTTCGGGAAAGGTTCTATACCGACAGCATGGTTGGTGGATCATCTCTCAACATGACAGGGCTAGAACCCCTTTCGGAAAACTATGAAATGGGGGTGATTGATATGTTCCCCTCCATCAACAAGAAATAATTAATTGAATCAAGTATCGAATCGAAATTTGAAAGAAACTATCTAAGTACAAACAGTAGTCTGTATGATGGTAGAATTGACGATTCCTTTATAGAATTTCATATTCCAGGATCGGATAATGAAATGGTTGACTTGAGCTCGTTAACTGCAGAAGTGAAAATCCGTGTTAGAAATGCAAATGGAAGGGCATTGGCCGCCGCTACAAATGTTACACTTGGTGACGGATTCTTTCATCGTACGTTCCAAAGTCACTCTCTATTCCTAAGTGGTGTTCAGTGTGAAGGAAACAGTTATACAGGACTACTAAATAATCTCAACGCCTATACATCCATGATGAGCTCCGATCTAAATAATAAATGGTTGAATATGATGTATAAATCCCTGCAAACATCCATTCCAGATATCATCGTCGCGGCAAATTTTACTAATCAAAACGAAAATGAGACATGGATTCAAGAAAGTGTACGTTATGGTATACATATGATGGGGCCACTAAACTTTGACGTATCCGGTAGCAATAGTTATCTATTTGATAATGTCAGCGTAAATATACGTTTGGAGCTGGCAAAACCTAGTAGCGTTCTTCTAACACATGACAATGAACAACACATCTATTTAGTTGATTCATGCAAATTATGATGTAAAAAAGTTGTACCATACCCTACAGCTTTGCTTGCTCTTAATAAAGCGCTCACAAAAAACAATGACATGATTGAATACATGTTCGATCGACCTATTGTCAAAACAATCATTGATTACACTTTCAACGGGGTTGTTCCACATAAATTAGCCCTGTTTCTCATTGATCAAGCTGCACACAACGGAGCATATGATCGCAATCCAAATTAGTTCCAGCATAATGATAACACAAACGTTATTGTTGATGTAAACGGAAACTGCGTAACCAACATTAGATCATCATTTCCCAGAGAGTGTGCCCAAGCATACCATCAAACCCTTTCGGCTCTAGGGAGGCGTAACAGCGCTCATCTCATCACAAGACAAAATTTCCCTGCAGGAAGAAGTATATTTGCTATAGATACAAGACCCACCGACTTTGAAGATGTCATTAGCCTAGAAAAACGAGCAAACATACGTATAACAGTGAACTGTGAAAATCCACCCACTACGAATAAGATCTTGTTCCTGGTAGGTTATACACTCGATGTCGTCCAAATAAATTCGGCACGGAGAGTATTCCCCAACTATCTACAGTAATCATGGATAATAATCAAATTGACCACTTATCCAAGAGCGTTCCAATCATGAAACGCGCCTATATAGGATGTTTTGCGGAAAACAGAATGCTCATGCATCAAATGAATGGCTACATGATTGTTAACAGCGAAAACGATCCTGATAAAATGGGACATTGGATCCTAATATTCAAAAACGAAAACAAACACTACTTTTTTGATTCCTTTGGGTTCAATTCAAAAATATATGGAGGAAATATAGCATCGTATTATAAAATCCATGCAAAAATACAACTTGTACTTCAGAAACCAATCCAAAGTGATCTATCGTTGGTCTGTGGAGCTTTCTGCATCTACTTTGCCTATTATCCATGTCAAAATGTACCAGTCAAAAAGATAATCGAGTGGTTCTCCAATAGCGAACGACGAAGAAATGATAACAAGGTTGAAAAATTCATCATAAACGGGTCTGGAAATCAACAATCGTGCAAGAAGAATATGTGTGGAGTCTTGACGTTTAATACAGCTTGTAAATTATTATGTAATTGTTATTATCAATAAAAACTATCTTATAAATGTATGTTTGTCAATATTCCCCAAAAAACATTCATAGGACACAACATTGAAATGCAATATGCAAGCAACAATGTTGCAATATCCCCCCAAGCATTGAAATGCTAATACCCTTATGTAAATATATAACCCGTTAACATGTAAAAGCTTTCCGTCTGTCCGCTTCTTTCGCACCGCCTTCGCGCCGACCGCCGTACGACCGGTTGAGTCAGGTTGCATGCAATACCCCGGTGAAATGTTATGTGCAAATTCCCGTAGACCGGATAAAATCCACGTTTCGCACCACTTTATACTACTCGTGCACAAGCGGTTAATGAACCCTTGGTCTTATCCGTTAGAGAACTTTGAATTCCATTCTCCAACCGAGGTTTTGAATGAAAGTCCGCTCTGTTGCCACACATCATTCCATCGGTATGTAATATGGTGGTTGATGACAGTGAACCAGTCTCGATAATGTATTGCGATCAATTGTTCTTGACGGGTAGACGCCAGTTAAGCAAGCGTGTCCGCAAGCTCCTTTCCTCTTATTCCCACGTGTTCGAGGATCCAGCAGAATTCGACCGCTTGACCCGTCTCGAACATCATAAAGAGATCGTGCTGCATTTCACGTAGATCAGGGTGTTCGTAGAGCAAAGTTTTGAGCAGAGTGAATACGACGTGTATTTACTTAGCCGATCTGTTTTTTCAATAGAGATTGCCAGTTCAAGTGCGTGAAGCTCTGCAGAGAACATAGATTTGAGTTGAGCCTCATTCCCACCGGAGCCTCAACGTGAGTCATAATAGGCTCCCCCGTAGGGCTCTACAATTCTGAATTCCAGTAGGCTGGCGCGCCTCGGCATGCGAGAAAAACAACGTTGTCTAAGTTAGAACATTGTGAAAGTTTCAGTCGTGTCAGGCGCACGATGGTGCGCACAAGAAATATGGTTAGACGAAACGGATCTCTGTTTTCAATCATTTAGAACTTCAGGAGTAATGTGAATGCACGCTTGTGCGCACAGGTAGCATGGTCGAGATTAGTGCAAGGTTTACGGCTACACGGACAAAGTCAGCTCCGATAGCAACGCAACACAATGTTTACAGCTACGCGGTCTAGTTGTTTTAGTACAATTTATTTATTCAGGTAAGATAAAGACTCGGACAAAACGAAACAAACCCCCGCCTCCAACCCCTCAGAACCTCATGAGTAATATGTAAACACGCCAGTGCGCACAGATAGTATTATCGAAATTGGTACAAGGTTTACGGCAACACGGACAAAGTCAGCTCCTACAGCAACGCAACACAATGTATACAGATACGCGGTCTAGTTCATTTTCGGTACAATTTATTTATTCAGGTAAGATAATGACTCAGACGAAACGAATCCCCACCTTCAACCCCTCAGAACCTCAGGAGTAATATGTACGCACGCCAGTGCTCAGAGATAGTATCGTCGAAATTGGTACACGGTCTACGGCTTCGCGGATCAGATTAACTTCAACCGCAACGCACCATAAGGTTTATAGTTACGCGATATAGCACAACCACAAAAATTATACATGGTCCGCGCACGCACGAGCAAGCACGGACTGAAAAAACACCTATTCACAAAATTATAAACAGGAACTCTTGCTCAAGTACACTAGCATTTATTTATTAAATTGTAGATCGTGAAGAGGAAAGAAAGGGCAGGTTCATCATGGGCTGAAAAACTGCTCATATTATTGACATCATACATATTGTTTACGGGGATAGGGTGGGGGGGGCAGAGGTCCCTCTGATCCCAAAGGAGCCCGATATGTCCCGGAGGGTAACCCAAGTCCCCATGGTCCTCCGAGCTCCCCGGGTCCCCTCGTCTCAGCTCATCTGGGCTTGTCTTGACTCATTTCGACCAGTCTCGACTCGTCACTCCCAACTCGACTTGCCTCGACATGTTTCGACTGATTTCGACGCACCTCGACCTGCCTCGACGCGGCTCTCCTACTCTACGTCAGCAATGCTGTGACCTGTAATAACTAACTTCTCTACTCAAGCACTCCACATTTATACATGCCTCTGTGTATGGGTTTTAAAGCGTTTGGGAGGGGGGAGCAAAGGTTCCAGGATTCAGAGTGGCCCCTAAAGGGTCTCACAGTTTCTCAAGAGGGTCCCAAAGGAACTCATGGGTGTCCCAAAGGGCCCCAGAAGGGTCCAAGTGGGTACCCCATAACTCTCCTGGTCTTCCAAGTCCCCCAGGTTCCCAAAACCCCGGGTCTCCCGAGTCCCGCGGATCCCACGAGTACCATCCTTCCCTGGGTCACCTAGTCTCAACCAACCTCGATAAATAATAAAACAATGCAAAATTTATCAACATGAAAAAGGGCAGAGATAAATAATAGAGCCCAATAAAGAAGGAATAATAGAATACTAAAATAAAGTGTTAATCATACAGATACAGACACTAGGCCGAAATCCCCCAGCATGGGTGATGGCCGACGGCAAGGCGCACCTCACACTCTCATACACTCACACTCGCACACCTTAGCTTTTTCGCGCAAAAGGGTCCGGCCGGGGATCCCGCAACACACCCTCCGGATCATGAGTGTGGTTTGAGGTCAGTGTCGGCAGCAGGGACCGACAGCGTGACTGGTTTACCCCTGCCGCGTCATGATGACCGGGCCCACTCCCGCCCACGACCATCCCGTCTCTCAACGATATGCCTAGGGCGGGAAAGCACATCAGGGCAGCATCAAAACTCATCCGTTCATGATCATTCTCCACTCACGCCTATCCAGTGCACGCTCTCTCGCTACCTCCACACTCACGACTCTACTTCCAAACGCCTGCTTCACACCATCCATTCACCCAAACATCGGTCTCCCTCTAGGCCTACGTCCACTCGCCTCTGACTTCAACACCTTTTTCACCAATCTCCCTTCATCCATCCTCACCATGTGCCCGAACCATCTTAGAACACACGAATCAACTCTGTCCTCTAACTTTTTCACCATGCCTGTTCTGAGGCGAACCACGTCGTTAGTGGACCTGTCTCTCAGCGACACTCCAGCCATGCTCCTCAAACATTTCATCTCGAAAACATTCAACCTTCTCTCCTCTGCTCTCACCCCCCAAGTCACAGCTCCGTACAGAACAGTTGGCACAACGACATCCTCATACAGCCTTCTCTTTGCTTCCATCCCCAACGTCCTGCAGCTCATTACGCTCTTGAGAGCACCAACCCTTTACACCCCTCCTTCACTCGCAACTTCACCTCAGTTCCCACTAATACAGTCTTCTCCACATGGGAGCCTAGATACTTGAAACACTGAACTTCTTCCAACAACTCTCTATTTTGGAGGACACTAATTTTTCTGCAACAAGCGAGTGGGAGGAGAGAGAGAGGTAGTGAAAGTGAGTGGACTGAATGTGAAAAGTAGAGCCGAGGAGTTCCAGCAGGCGTTGAAGGAAGAATATGACAACGTGAGAGTAGAGGACCTGAGAGATGTGGAGGAAGAATGGGAGACGTTAATGAATGCGTTGCTGAGATGTGCGAAGAAGGTGTGTGGTGCGCGCCGTGTGGGAGGGTGCAGGAGGAAAGGCTGCTAGTGGTGGAACGAGGAGGTTAAACTAGCGGTGGCACGGAAAAGAGGAGCGTTTGAGGAGTGGTTGCAGGTGAAGTCGGAGGTGGCTCATGAAAGCTACAAAGAGAGGAGAAACGAGGTGAAGCGGGTGGTGAGGAGAGCCAAAAGGGATGCTGATGCCAGGTGGGGCTAACGGTTGTGCCAGAATTTTGAGGAGAACAAAAAGATGTTCTGGAAAGAGGTGAAGAGGGTGAGAAAGGGCGAGACCGGAAAGGCGGAAGTGGTGGAAGATAAAAACGGCCAGTTGTTGTTGGAAAATGGTGATGTACGGAAGAGGTGGGCCGAGTATTTTGATGAGTTGTTGAATGCCGAGGATGACAGAGAGGCTGACATTGTTGCTGTGGGTGGTGGTGCTCGGATGCCAGTTTTGGGAGAAAGACTTGCTGCGGACATTACCTGGGAAGAGGTGCAGGAGGCGGTGGACGTGATGAAAGCAGAGAAAGCCCCTGGTTTGGATGGTGTTGCAACCGAGTGCCTGAAGAAGGGTGGAGTAACGATTGTCGAATGGATGGGGAGGTTACAGAACTTGTGTTTTGTGGCAGGCGTGGTACCGATTGAGTGGCGCAGTGCCTGCATTGTTCCGCTATATAAGGGCAGAGGAGATAAAATGAATGCTGCAACTCGAGAGGTATCAGTCTGTTATGTGTGGTTGGTAAGTTGTACGGGAGAGTTCTGATCAAAAGGATTAGAGACTGTACGGACTGCTCAATTGGAGAGGAACAGTGTGGCTTTAGGAGTGGTAGAGGGTGTACCGATCAGATTTTTGCAGTGAGACAGGTCTGTGAGAAGTACCTTGAAAAAGGAAAGGATGTGTTCTGGGCCTTCATGGATCTGGAGAAGGCAAACGACAGGATTGACAGGGAAGTGTTGTGGAGGGTGTTGCGTTTGTATGGAGTGGGCGGACATCTGTTGAAAGCGGTGCAGAGTTCCTATGCTGACAGCCGAGCATGTGTCAGAGTGGGGAGC
>SDVV010037338.1:0-10850 GCA_016164225.1 Gammarus roeselii
ATGAATGATAACGGAAAACTGTTAACTGGAATTTCGTAACATTTCTGAATCCTAAACTTCTAACGTATCCTCATCTAACAGTCATTGCATCCTCACCCTCCATTACGTATGTGTAGGAGCGGTGACGGCAACTGTATCGATCTACCGTTGTTTGAACGTGCGTGCCTCCTACTAAGTTTGGTTCAGAGTTCAAACACCGGGATCAATAACCTCTCTCTTCAATTTGATAGATTGTTTCTCCGCTCTCTCCTGCTACCACTGAACATTTTTTACGCAACAGAACAACTGCTACCAGCTTTGGGTCCCCTTCTCTCCTTGTGTCTGTGGTGAAAGGCATCGAACGGTCCACCAACCGAACGTTCTCTCACACCAAACATACTGATGGGTCCTCTCTCTAACAGTCAGCGAGATTTCTCCCTAGAGCTGCTTGTGTTTTCGCCAGGGTCAGGGCCAGAGCGACGCGGCCGAAGTTCACCGCCCCTTACCGTAGTGCATAGTATGCAACACCGCAGACCTTGAGGGCAGCCAATGTTGGAACACTGTACGGTGCGGACTGTGTTCAATGTTATCTGGAGGTGACTGCACTCCCTCAAAACAGCTCGTACAATGATAGGTAGCTCGTTAGGTTGAGTAAACAATTGTCACAGACTTGAAGATATACGAAGTTACATAACAAAACTGATATAATAAATGATAAGCGATAGCGTGCTGTAATTAGTTTGAATGGTGAATAAAGAGTTATTGTTTAATAAAAGTTTGGTGTACATACATAATATTTGTACACTCGACCTTTAATTTTCCCTTTTTGCCTCCCGCAAAATATATAACTTTTTAGACTCTATTAACATAAAATTGACACTCCAAATATTCATATTATTCCATTATAATTCCTGAAAAATTGTTGGTATAATAATACCAATAAAAAAACAAAAAACGTACCTAGTCATCTTGATTGCGAGGACAGCCGTTATTCGAACAACTGGATTGGGTGACCTCACTTGACCCCAGTTGTATACCTGCAGACGATATGCAGCACAATGAAGTCGGTATATTTTCAACATAACAATTGGAAGAAACATTTTCTATAATACATTTCAGTTGGTCTATACATAGTTCTCCATAGTCATAAAAGGAGTCACCGTTTTCGATTACTCATATCTTCAACCATTTCCGCCTGACAGGCAGGCTACGCCTATGCTTGGGGACGTCATGCGCGCGCACATACACACAAACGAGCAGTTACACGAGGGGGAAGAAGATGTTTTCCAATCATCCTTTGCAACAGTTTTTGCTTATTATGCTAAAAAAGTTTCGTTTTTTCGTTAAGAAATTTGGATTATGACATCTTACGTTTAAAATAATTAATATTTTTTACAGGATTATGAATCAATTTGTTTAAGGTACTCCCTCCCCCTTTCCTTAGGAATGGACTGAACGAGAAATATGGGCGGGGCTTACGGCAGGTGAGTCTGGCGTCGAATGTCCCGATGTAATTCTGTATAAATTTACGTTGAAGTTATGTTGTCCTCATTTTAATATCATTATCTCTTCGTTGCTATATACATATATACTAATATTATGAGACAAATATAATAGATAAAGGAATCCTGGTATCTTATTGATAGACCTAATGCCTCAGAGCAGATTTTAAGATAAATGTTTATAAAACTTGTGACATGAGACGATATATAAGTAAATATATTTGTACAATTATTAGGAACACAAAAGAGAAAGCAAATTCATAGACCAATCAGTCTTTATATGTGAGACATAATGAACTAATATTCCACAGTTCACCTAATACAGTCTACCTGTTAAGTATGAAAGAAAACGAATATCCAAGGTCAGTGAACCCTAGTAGGAAGTCGACGTTACGTATGTAATGATTTTACATTTGGTGACTTCGGTAAATGAATGTAAAGTATTCATCTTCGACTGAGTACTTCTTTAAAACGATGCTTGTATAAAATATTTCTCTTACACCACACTATGGAGTGATAGTCTCTTCAATATTGGCATGTTACGCGAGAAGCCTTGTATTGTACCTCATGTTCAAGCTATGCAGGAGACAGCAGCGACGTGAGGGGGGAGCACCAGGAAATGTTGGAACACCGATGCCAGTGATTCAATTCAGCTTATTAAATTATCTCTTATAAACAACCCTATTCCACACATGGAAGGTAAAATTGTACATGAATCCATGTACATTTCTAATGTAAACTTACGTTGATTGGAGTTCAAGAGTGATTTGGGACTTTTCCTCATTAATCTGCTATCGGGCTTACCGCCATTGAGTTGTAGTGCTACGCATGTCGAACTGCACTTGCCGGGCTATTCTACGACCTTCGTACCCAAGGCAACGTGAAGAAGCCAACCCACATGCAGGACAGAGCAGCTGTGACTGTAAAACTTAACTAATGATTGATTTATTTCACTCATGGGAGACAGCAACTGTTTCCTGATGGCAAAATTCTATATGACAAGCAAGGTTTTAATGATATCTTGTTAAAAAAAAAATTTGTTTGCTTGTCATCGGATAGAATCAGGGGATAAGTACAATTCAAGGACGTTCGGAGCTGCATTCCACTAAAAGCTGTATCCTTCCAACAGCCTTCGAAAATACGCCTTATATAGGACATAAACACTTGTACATGTCCCGTAAAACGGTTTTCTGCATTGGTCCTTCGATGGCTCAAGAAACTCCTTGAGTTTAGTCCCCAGTTTGCAGGATATGACGGAATCCAAGGATGAATCGAGCCAGCGCGGCGCATCTCGAGTGGCGTGCAGCCCTCGCCAAGGGTACAGAGCTAGGAAACGCTCACGTTATAACGGTGCTGAGGGCTCACAACTGCACACACTTGGCAGCCATAGCCACATGTTCTCCATAATAGGACACATGCGTCACTGACAGCCACGGCTTGGCTCTGACATTGGGAGTTGCGCCCTACTAGGAAATGGTACATAGCACCTCAGTTTGAGGAGGACGAGTTGATGGAATGCCTTGAATTTTTGCTGAGGGCTGTTCGACCTTCGGAACAAAGCTGCAGCTCTGCCGGCCTAGACTCAGATATGCATAACATGCAGGCCTTGGCGTCATTGCTATCTATACCAGATGAAGATTCACCGCACTTTTTGAAGTGACGAGACGATGGCATTCGGGCTTGTCTTGTATTTGCTGAATGTATTTGAGTGAGGTCATTCAAGCTATCACTAACATCGGTTCTATAAAGAGAAAGAGAACCGTGAGTTGTTTGATGCTCGTGCATGTCGCGTTAGAGCTGAAGTTACATTTGATTTTTTCTTCTGCACAAGGGATGCATAATAGGAACAAAAATTGTTGATATGCTTCAGTTGTTTCAAGACATTATTTGGGCAAAGTAAATTAAGCAATTTTGTCATATCGTGGATCTTATCTTCAACTGAAAACAAAAATCATAAAATTATAATTTCACAGACTGTGTCGCACGATGACCCTCATGTGTGCTCAGTGTGTATAACCTAAAAAACTTTTTTTCTTATTTAATTTATTGACTAGATTCTAATCATACAAAAATTCATAGTAAATTCACGAACACAAAAAACATACGGCAATCGACAGGAATGTCATGATGAAATCAAGTTGGCAATGCTAGAAATACAACATATCGCAAATCATCAATGGGGTACTGTGTGGGTCGTTGCCAAGGAGTATATGATGTAACTTCTTATACTTCTTCGTCGTCCCTCTCATCGTGTCCGGAAATGCAGGCTAAACGCGGAAGAAGGAACCACAGCCGCAGTTTCTGTTGTTACTTAGCTACACGCGCGCTGTAGTCACTTCCGTACCGCCATTCATGAGACTAAGCCCCGCCCACTCCAACGTCCTGCCTCATTATTGGATGACGCATCCAGAAGGGGAAGAACCATTGCTTTACGTGTGTTAGCAAATAATGAGAAAATAAAGAATTAAGTCAGATAAGAAAACCATGATTGATACTCAAAGCACATGTAAGTAAAATGCTTTCATAATAAAACTATTCCTTTGATATATGAGCCCTGTGAACTTTTTCAATATTCCTTCCCCCCGACAGAGATGGACCTAGAGGATTTAGGCGCCAATTTCAAACGTCTCACTCCATATTACAGGTTAAATGTACCACTCGTACTGTTTATCACAATCTTACTTATATGAATGACGGGAAATTGAGTTGTAATTTAAAAAACAAAATGAATTGTACAGCAAATCAGTAAAATCTCTACGCTCAGCATCTGGTGGTCATATTTGGTGAAAGTTCGAGTACCGTTTGATTCGTTAAGTGAAAGCTGTCTAGAGCGAGGTGAGCGTTAGGAATGACGGGCCTGGAAGGTTGCTATGGAAAAGGTAGGTGAGCGTTGCCGGCGAGGAGGCCTAATGGGATAGAAAGCTCTTTCCCGAGGTAGGTGTAGAAACTATTCCTTTGCGTGGAATGGTGAAGGGGATGTAGAATGTTGTTTGTCTGGTTTATAAACGAAGGCAACGGTCTTCCCTTGCCACAAGTCTGAACTCTTATTGGTCAGACAAAGTGATCCATTGGACGTGTTCGAAGCTTTTCATTTTCTCGCTCGATACAAGACGGAATGGAAATTATATTATTATTAGCCCTCTAAGTTCTTTATTTATTTATCATGAAAGAATTTTGTAAGTAAAAGATTTCTGAGTATAACTTCGAAATGAAAAAGAAGTTTGAAGCCCGTTTGGACTATTGAACGGAATTTTTATTCATATCAATGTAGGCCATGGATTTTTCTTAGCTAGTAAGGAACATGAAATTTTTGACTACATATATCCATACATTTCCAAGAATGTTCATACATTGAAGGATGGATCGAGCCATACACATTACGTCTAACTTTCACACAAATAACGGAATCAAAGAGGTCGCGGATGTAGCATTCTCACCCCACTGGACCATGCCACCACCCATCACTCTATTGGACCATGCCACCACCCACCCTCCAATTATCACCCCACTGGACCATGCCAGCACCCACCCTCCAACCATCACCCCACGTGACCATGCCACCACCCATTACTCTATTGGACTATGCCACCACCCACCCTCCAACCATCACCCCACTGGACCATGCCACCACCCACCCTCCAACCATCACCCCACGTGACCATGCCACTACCCACCCTCTCCCACTGGACCATGTCACCACCCACCCTCTAATTCTCACCCACTGGACAAGGCCACCACCCACCTTCTAATCCTCACCCACTGAACCATGCCACCCTCCCTCCAACGTGACGTCCTTTAACTTTACTGATGAATGAAGGGAAACTTTACATTGCTGCGGCCCCTAAGTAATATGAACTAAGAATTATATTGAGTAAATTTTCCGTCGTCGAGTTAGCCTTAGTTAATATATGTCTAGTCGCTCTCTTCGTTCCACAATAAACTGTTCGACATCATTGACTCCAGACCTCCTTCAGGCGGTCGTCTTCCTCAAGCAGAGCAGAGCGTATCCTTCGCAAAGAGCAGTCCATTTGGCGACCTACGAAGGGGAAGACCCTTCAGATATCCTTAGTATCATTTATACTCCGTTGAAATGTAGCAATAAATAACGATATCGAACACATAGTCTAACAAATTGATTGAATACGAAAATTCAGTTTTTTTTGTGTGTATATGGTTTGAGGATGCGTACCCAAAGAGGATACGTTTTAGGCTGCTTGGAACGTGTGATGAAGGGGAGGACCCCAAATGGACTCTACCTTGCTCCAGAACGCTGACCTTGTGCAGGATAGCCAAACGCACGAACAAACGCACGAAAGTATCCTGCGAGATCCTTCGCTGTATCCTACCAGTTGAGCTTCTGTCCTCTAACCTTGGCCAAAAGTGCCAGATGTCGCTAGAAGGAGGGGGTGTTCCAACATTTATTATTCACAGACTGATGAAAGATATATCAGAAACACGTTAGCTAATCAACTAGCTAACTTGATTAATATTGAATGCAAAATTAAATTATAAAAAAAGAAATTTTTATTTGCACTGTGTAAATGTTTTATCATAGATGCTTTCTAGGAAAATGTTACCTCACGAATTAGAGTCTTCTAATATTTCTTTCAAAAATTATCTTGACCGTTAGCAAAGTAGTTTCGTAAACTGATCGATTAAAACGGCTCGTATCAAAGTACATGCTTACAGAGAACACCAATTGATTTACTTGTCGATTGTATATTAATATTAGCGTGGGATCCACAGAAAATGACCACTCATTGTTCTAACGATCGATGATGGAGGATCCATGTAGTTGGTGCGGATTACAAACCTGGACCAAAATGGCACTCAGAAAGTGATACATATACTTTTATTGAACATAATCATATGTATGATGAAACTGACAAATATAAAAAACATATATCAAAACTCAATTACAAAAATTACACATGTACAGCTACATGCCATGCATGTAACCGTGCAAGTATTTTATTTAATTACAATCAATAACAAATATAGAATTCCTGTTGAATTACTCTCACCATTTAATTACTTTCCGCCGCATCGATGCTTGGAGCCCGGCAAATAACTGGCGTAGTAGTTGGCGGCGAAGCAGGGAAGCAACTCCTGGCGGGAAAAGTTTCGGTCAGAAAACTCCCATCAACAGAGAGTATCGCAGAGCCGGGTCGCTACCAGCCTGGCTTGAAGTAATGTCTGTTTCAAATATTGTATTTGCTCTGTAACTGAATTTGTTAAAGTTGCAGGAGCTTTCCACGCTGGCCTGACAGCCTCGCTTCTCTACAACAGTCAGTTATATTTATCCAGCTCTGATGTTCCTCTTGGATGCAGCCTACAGAACGGGCGTAGGAATACTATGGCTCAAATAAATTCTATTGATTTTCAGATCTTTCGAGCTTTTGTTTGGACGTAACAACTGTCAGAGCCTCGCGTATCACAGAGACGCGTTGAATGTTTTTTGATCCCCGTCAGACCGACGGGAATTGTTATGTCAGTCCACCGCTCGTGACGCTCGTGCTCGTCTGTCCAAGCCTACTTGCGCTGGCGTCACAGATATGGAGTGAGGTAGCTTGCTTGTTTCATAATTTCGAAACATCCAGCTGGCGCAATTTTGTTGTTAATGTCTGGTGTGCTGTGTAGCCACAACATGGCATGACATTGGCAATGTGTACCCTTCATTAACACAACTAGGGAGCATTTCTTTTGTAATAAACAGTTAGTAAAAAGGTAACATGCTATTTTATTTTCTGGCCTGCTGAATTAGTGTTTATTTTTACTCTCGCTATTTGATAACCATTTTATGTATTTACTCATTCATAAATATTGTATCGTCACGGCTCAATGTTGGCATGTTTCAAGTTCTGATGTGGGTGCATGTTTGACTCAATGCAATTGTCTTCATGAAGAATACTCAAACGTAGTGATGTCGAAAGGAGAAACATATTCAATGTTCTCTTATATATGTGTCCTGTCAGAGTTAACATGGCGCAACATAACAGATCCAATTGACATTTGAAAAACAAATCATTGCCAATGACGAATGCTCAAAAGATCAAGATGAAGAAAATATACTCAATGAATACTTTATGAAGGTTAGGAAGAATATTGCAGATAGTATTAGTTCCAATGGAAATTGCAATCTCCAATATTTATCGAATAAACATTTTGTTAATTCTTGCAATTTTTCACCAGTCGCTGCTCAATACATCACCTCAATCATCTTATCTCAAAATAAAATCTGGAAACATTAATAGTTGTTCCCAATTCAAGGAAACAAGTCCTTGTCAACAATTGTCCCTAATTCAAGGAAAATTTCATAATTCATCACAAATGGGTAAAATGACGCCAATTTACTAAGGTGGTGGCGAGACTGATACAGGAAATTATCGACCCATCTCAGTGCTTCCTTTATTTTCCAACATATTTCAGAAAATAGTTCAAAAACATCTATTCCTTTACAATAATGTAAACAATATCCTACATGCAAACCAGTGTGGCTTCAGGGCTAACAAAAATACAACTCAAGCTATATTGAATCATCAGCAGTACCTATATATTTACGTGGACTCAAACTGTACTGTATTCTCTCTATTTATCGACTTTCGTAAGGCCTTTAACTTCGTAGATCATTTAATATTTGTATCCACAGTAAGGTCTTATGGAATACGAGGAATAGCAGGTAATTGGTTCACTTTATATCTGTCCACCCGAAAGCAATATGCAACTGTGAACGGAATCCAATCCACTATGCTCAATATTAGTCATGGTGTTCCTCAAGGTTCTATTTTAGGGCCCCTGCTGTTCTTAATATTTATAAATGATAGAGTTAAAGGTGCACTAGAGTGTGAAACTTCCACCACTTTGTTCTGCTAGGCTAGTGTTAGTGTTAAACAATCTGTTATTACTTATTTAGGAAGCGGTCTGTATAAAAAAGTTATTGAAAATTATTTTAAGAAACATGAGTTTCTTGACCCGTATGTCTTGTGTCAGACCAAGAAGAATTTAATCAATTTGCCCCGCTGCCGCGTTAAAGGTCAACAGCTGAATTTGACCGCTAATCCAAGCAATTTAACCATCACGTCAATGAGCAAAATTTATATATTGTTGGGAAGCCAAACTATTAGATAGCAACAGTCACCTGTTTCTATAGAATATACATCAGCTCGGAGAGTTTGGGCTGAGTCGAAATAATACAAGACCGTGTTCATAAACGCAGAATTGCAAAATGATCTTCTTCAATACGCTGGTCATTTGTGCGCAGTTCTTTAGATGGTAATTATTTATACGCTCCAGGAATGATACTAAATGATTGTGACGCTCTAAATGACTGCCATGTTTTTAAATGGACCCTATTCCGCTTATATATATTGTGAACAAAATTTCGATAGTGCAATATCAAGTGCACCTCTAACGTATCGTCCTTTTTCATGTATACAAGGTTTGCTGATGATAGTTTCTCATCAATTTGTGTCCATTCTAACACCATAAACGAATCCAATGCCTCAATTAAGAACGAGCGCGATCATCTTGACTGCAAACCGAGTTGGAATAAATGGCAAAAAAACTAGGTACATATTATTCTTAGATGGGCGTAAATTAAATTTACCCTTCATATAAATTGGAATAGATTGAATTCATGAGATAGAAAGCACTGAATTTTTTTGGGGTAATCTACGAAATAAATGCCTGGAATGGAAAAGACTAAAATAAAACGGATAAAATATTCATACTGCCAAAAACAAAGCTATTAGGGCTGTAAATAATCTCTCGTTCAATTCTCATACTAATCATAATTTCACATCATGAATATCCTGAAACTGGACGATCAATATAACTTCCGAATTGCACTTCACGCGTTCAAAACCTGTTAAAGAAACTATGATCAAGAATTATTCAAATTAATTGGGAAATTTTCAGATGTGCACAAGAAATGCGAATAACCTTGTAATTCTCCGTTATAAAAGGTCCAAAACCAAATCCAGTATCCACTTCAATTGTGTAAAAATTTGAAACTCGCTAACTCATTCTTACCGTCAGAATTATTCCCTTTCAATCTTTAATTCAAGACTGAGAGAGTTATACAAATCATCTTACTAGCCCAACAATAATGGATTATCACTTTATTGTTTTCTCACCGTCTCGCAGAATACTCAAACGTAGTAAAAAAAACTGATGCGTAAAGATGCAATCTGGCTATTAGGCAGGGTAATGAGTGGAGTTGGTCCGAGAGGTGAATCGCTACGCTAGCGACCCAGGGGTATCATGAGTGTAGTGGGTCTCTAGACAGCGTGTGCGTGACATTGACGGATAGAGGTGAATCGCTACGCTAGCGACCCTGTGTTATCATGAGTGGAGTGGGTCTCGGGATAGCGTGTGCATGACAGTGACGGATAGAGGTGAACCGCTACGTTAGTGACCCAGTGGTATCATGAGTGGAGGTGTCTCGGGATAGCGTGTGCATGACAGTGACGGATAGAGGTGAACCGCTACGCTAGTGACCCAGTGGTATCATGAGTGGAGGTGTCTCGGGATAGCGTGTGCATGACAGTGACGGATAGAGGTGAACCGCTACGCTAGTGACCCAGTGGTATCATTTCCAATTGAATGCTGCGGTAAGCCCGTGAATGACGAAAGTACATCCACGTTTTCAGGTTCTATTCATTAAATGTTCATAGGATGTAAATGTTGTTAAGATGTAAATATTTCTTAATATGTAAATGTTAATGTGTAACCATGCTACTATGTAATGAATAAATAAATAAAAATTTGATTATGCATGTTTCATTATCCCTAGTCATACGGATTGAAAATTCGTGTACGTATACCCATGCAATCGCTCCTAATATGATGAAAATATATTGTTAAAAATATTTTTAATAAGTTGATGTAAATATTCCTATGTAACCATGTAATAAATGAATACAGATAAACTTGAACATGTGTGTTTCATTGTCCACAGTCATACAGATTGAATATACGTGAACGTATAATTGCAGAGCATAATACCCTAAATAAGTTATCGTGCGAGCCATGAAAGCATGTATAAATAACAGCGGTGCAGCAACACTAAATAAAACGATACATAAATAACTATATACAATGTAAAATAATAAAATCCCACTCACACGGTCAAACTCCTATGTGTCAGGCTAACGTTTCTTGCGGATATACCAAAGCAATAAACTCTAACGTTAATTCATACAATAATATTTACCCTTTACAACACCTTTTTATAAATCCTATCACAACGCTATAAGTGTCACTAAAATATCCTAAATAAATTATAGTTCGAGCAAAGACTAGCAATAAGTACCCGTTGAAATACCAGCGGTGCCTGCGACACAAATAATACGATATATATATCTATCT
>SDVV010037339.1:0-10850 GCA_016164225.1 Gammarus roeselii
ATAGCTATATATGGCCGAGTGGTTAGCGCGTCCGACTGCAGTGTCAGCCTCTGGTGCTGCATGTCGCAAGTTCGCGCCTCGGCATGGACACGGCGGTCTTGAGGCGGGGAGATTGGGCGCCTCCCTCCTCTGTGTCAGCCTAACTTAGCCACCCTCCTAACTTGGGGGAAACGGCTGTATGTCTATACATACATACAATACATTTTGTAGCTAGCCACCTACAAACATACCGTGATGGACTAAAAAGATATTATAATTTTTGGTTCTTTCTGAGTTATAACATTAATGAATTTCATTTTGTTAGTGGAGTTACTAACCATTAGTTAAGAAACTAAGTTAGATAACTGTGACAAGGCTTTCTAGTGCACTGGAGCAAATATTCTTAGTAGAGAAACTAGGTCAAGAAATATTAATGGAATAACCAAATACAAGTCTTGAGAACAGAAAATTGGCAGCTAACTGCTGGAGATTGTACCTAATTTTGAGGACATAAGCACACAGGTATTAGGTGCTCATGTATACAAAGCAATGCGGAGGGTTAGCAGCATCCAAGCTCTCAACCTAAAATGACCTCAAATCTACACACCTGTTTGTTGAAGCCATGCTTCTGCTCCACTCTGAAGGTGAAGTAGGCACACCACGGGAGTCCAATAACTGTGGTGACCACGTTACCAATGCACACAAAAGCGACAGTCTGCAGGATCTCGCTCGACCCAGAGTCATAACCGATAGCTTCCACCACTTTTCCAGAGGCTTCCCAGAGCCAGGGAAGGCCACCATACACCATGATTCCCTGTGGGACAACACACTATGACAACTGCAACTTTTATACCAGCTGGACGTGGTAGCCTAAGTGGTGGCAGGCCCTATTGGGGAGGCATCTCTGCTGCAATGCTCATCAACCACATCACTCGCCTAACACACTTGATACAACCCTCTGAGGCTATGCAACAGCGATGGCAACTGATGTAAGCAAGCTATCTAGTAGTTTACCATACCACCATGCAAAAAGAATAGGTAGATTTGCTAAATTAATTGCATATGATTCATTTCTAACAAAGTAACAAACTGGACCTTTCCAGTACTAAGTATCAAGAAAGTATATGAAGAAGTTAATTTAACATTTGGGAGTTTTTATTCAATTAACGTCTCAAAATGGCAGCCAAAGTTATTATTCAAATCAAATTTGCAACCAGCTCTCAAGTAGCTATATGGGTTAGATGATTTATGTAAATTTACTTTTAATCTCAACATCTTGAGAGAACGCTTTCATAACTTGCCCCTGTAGTAAAACTGTTCTGTGTAGCTATGTAGCCATTACAAATAAGTTTTCTGCATATAGCTACAGACAATTTGTTCAGGGTTGAAAAAAAATTAAGAAAGCATACAAACTTTATGCTAGGAATTGAGCCATATGATTGCATTACTGGGCAAATGCCCTTGTGGCTGAGGGATTCACCCTGTCTGGTTTGAACAGTCAGAAGAAGCCAATGCATGGCTCCATACATCATTGAAAAATCTCTGCCAACAAAAAAATTACAGCATCTGGAAACTACCATTGGCACACTGATAACAAATATTTTATTCAAGTTAGATGGAGCTTACCTCACTTCATAATTTCATATCCATTTACTGTTGGTAAATTGGTCTTTCATAGTCTAAATTGATAGAACAAAAAGCACTCAGAAAAATTGTTTGCATTCAATCAATGCCTCATACTGCCACATCTTCAACTAGCTACTTGTTCTTAACAAATCGCTAAACAGCAATAAATAGGAAGGAAAATTTAAATATTTAGCCACACAATTCAAGATTACCTAACAAATGCACCCATATGGAAAAAATGTTCACTTCTACTGGAAGGCAGTGAAATACTTTTTTTTATAATGAATAATGATGCATGAAATATTTTGATTTAATTGTTGTCATTTATTCTTTGTCAATTACATCTTTTAACAGTAGCAAAACATTTCATGTGCATAATTTATTAGATGACTTTTTTCATAAGCTAGCTATGAGCTTGCCACTATATTAATTTTTTTCAAGTTATTTATTTTGGATTACACAAAATATATTTTTCTTTTGCTGGCAAGCTCACATGCAAATCCACAATTGAACAAGAAACTGTGTGTGTTTGGGATAAAAAAATGAGTCATAAGCTGTTCTGTTAGCCACTTGGAAATTAATATGCTAGCAAAAAAAATCAGCAAGTAGTGAACTGGTGTTTGTTAGAGAGTAATCCAAATTATTCAAAAGTTGGAGTAATGTTGAGTCAAGAAAACCAAATTACATTGTTCTGAACAGATGGTTTGTAACTGCGAGTTAGCTAAATGTTGGTAGTCAGGATGGTAGCTAGTTAAAGAAACACATTCAAACATAATAGGACTCTAAGCTATGTAATAATTTCATCCAAAGCTTCTTCACTTTCTCTTACCTCACCAAGCACACAATAGGTAATCAATAACATACAGGTTGTGCATTCCTACCCAGCTGCAACACTGTGAGAATTAGCAACACTTGTGTACAGAAACCTACTATCAAATATGAATCCTGGTGGAATTAAAGGCATTCATTCATTATATTGAAAAAGCTAATTTGCTAATTGACATCTTGACAAAAATGTATGAGTTAGGATCTATCCCAAATACAGGTGAAAGTAGTGCACTTTACTTACATCTGACACAAAAGCAATTCCTACCCATTTTGAACGATTTCATCATAAGTGAGGACTTACAGTGCTGAGCATCTGAGAGTAGATGCTTTCAACCAAGCTGAAGCTGCTCTTGTCAATGGCATAAGCTCTGGCCTTGTCAAACGTCTCACGGTCCACCACGCCTTGCAGCTCAGATGGGATAAGCTTGGTACTTTGCACCACGCAGCGCTAGGAGATGGAAAAAGTCAACAGTCTTTCATGGGGAGTTATCATGTCAGAAAATTATTCATTTGTTCTTTGTAATAACTTCACAGCAATGCTTAACAGGATAATAAATATTAATAGTAAAAAGATGTGAAGGTGTAGAGTAGTTGCATAGCTAGCAAGAAATTACTTATTTCCTATTTATTGGTAGCTAGCAAACAAAAATTTAGCTAATTTTCAACTAACTGTAGCCAGGTAGCTACTGGTAAAGAAACCCAGTGAAACACCAAATCTGAAGGATCTATGACAGGTAGCTAAATTCAGATCAATGCAGAAAACATGCCTGGTTTCAAACAGGATGGCATAAGTAATTATTGGAACAGGAGCAATTGACACTCAAAACAATCATCACCTGAGCCAACAGGGTGCAAACAATATATATTGCCCCTCCCCTACTACAGATATGGCTGCAAATGATTTTTTTTCAAAATACTGGATAGCTACCAGTAAATCCTGATAACACATAACTCAAAATAGATGCTTGATTAAATAACATGAGGTGGCATGCCTATAAAAAAATGCAAGGGAAGTTGATTTGTTTGTAAAATAATAAATTGGGAAGGTCTTACTGGTAGCTACCAGCTGCCAAACAAACCCAGAATGACAGAAGCTCAAAATAAGGGGTTTAGCAAGTGGCTGCACATCATAATGTAGTTTACTGTATTCAATATTGGATAGCAATAGACAATAAAACCCATCACAAGTCACAAGTACCAATTGCACAGGTGGCCTCATATATCATTGCTCTTTGGTTGTCAGCTGGTTGCCCCCAAATATCACTGTTATTTGATTGTTGGCTGGCTGCCTTCATACATCACTGTTCTTTGATTGTTTGCCAACTGCCCTCTAATATCACTGTTTTACAATTGTGAGCTGGCTGCCCTCAAATATCAATGTTCTTTGATTGTGAGCTGGCTGCTCACAGTATTAGTTGAATATTTAAGATAAATATGAAACCATTTGTAGGTAGGTAGGTAGCTAGCTGCCACACTAATATTGTTATTAGTGCAAAAGATTACAGATTTAGTGCATCCAACTCAGATCATTCTTCAAAACAGGTAGCTAACTCTACTGTCAGTGGATTTTATATTCTGAAGACTGCTAAAGCATTTAAGCTATGAATATATGGTTTGGATCCTGACATGGTTAGCACTGATTAAATCAGATGAAAAAAAATCAAGCAATTGTATCAACAATTTTTTTTGTGAAAGACAATCATTTTCTATCATTTTTTATCTCTTTACATAGTGAGTCGATTGTTTCAGATTCTGTGCTCTTTTCAAGGCATTGCGAGTCAACAGGATGCTTAAATGGTTCAATGGGCCTACATTTCTCTTTAGGCGCATGAATATGCTTAGCTAATTAAATACGCCTGAAAAAAATCAATTCCACAAAAATTCTGTGAAAAACTGAAAATGCTTCAATTTGGCAAAGCTATTTATTTGCTAATCTTTATTTTTCATGGTCATTACTCATTATTCAGCAGCTAAGTAAATAGATCATTAGGGTGATAGGACCAGAGATCAGAAAGTCAAACCATATAAATTATAATATCTTCATTATAATTTATAAATTCATTAGCGCAACGGGAAACTTTTGAAAAAATTGCCAAAAATCATGATAGGAATTTTAAAAAGCCTCTTCATAGAATTGAGGTCCAAGGTCTATACTATCTAGCTAAAACAAATTCATTGATGAGGGATGAAACACCAGGGAGAGGATGCAGTTAAAAAGAGAAAAATCAAATTTTTTATGAAAACACACTGCAGTTGTACTCTACTAATTGGCCTCTATTGATTGGTGTACCTGAAAAAGATCCAAATTGGCTAGCTCCTCTGCAAAATCAATTTTTACACCCATTTGAATAAATTGGAGATAATACAAAAATTAATACTTGAAATTTTGGAACAAAAACTACAACAACAACTATGCCTAGTATATTTTCAGGTTTTTCATTATGGACAGGGGTCATATTACTATGATTACCTTAGTTATCATTGCTATCAGAATATTGTAAAAATATAACCATGAAAAATCATAAAACAACAAAACAATTTAATTTTTTTCCATATTATTTCATCAAAAAAATCAACAAAATTACCAATCTTGATAATAGTTCGAAAAAATTGCAGTCGTGCCATCTACATTGGAACTACAGAGATAGCTACAAAATCAGTAGAGTAGGTCACTAAAATGTTAGAAGTCACCAGGTATAAATAAAGATGGGGATAATTCCAAATTCATTGTCAATATTCATTACTAAAATTAGGAGTAGCTAATTCAAAAAAAGTTGCCCAGATCTTTCAAAATAATTTTGTTGGCCAAAAATATCTCATGAAGATCTATGCACAAACTTCCCTGCTATTCAGTCTGATAAGATACCTGGGGCTAGCTAAAACTGATGTTCCTTACTTGTCTGTAGGCAAGGTACTCCTCCCAGATGAATGTTGCCCAAGAGAAGCCAATTATCCCCACAAAAATTTCTTTTGGGGCAATGGATGTCGCTATTTCTGCACACTGAGTCCATACTGATCCTAATAGTGGCACAGTCATCTTCAATGCAGGCCTAAAAGTAGCTAGCTACTAAATTGGAAAGATAGGTAGCTACCTTCAATAGCTAACTTATTATTTATTCATGAAAAATCAAAAAATACCTTATGAGTTACACAAAGGCTTTAGTTAAATCTGAAAAAGATTACAGCTTTGTTAGTAATGAACCTGAGAGTACAGGACAGAGGTCACCCTGGTTTGGAGGTATGACTGTCAAATTATCATGATGGACAAAGTAGTGCTAACAATTTCGTCAGCAAGATTCAAGTAAGATTGTTTGATAGGGATAATGATAGCTTTTTATGTAGCTAGCTGAAATAGCTATGGAAAAAAAATCATAAATCACATAATTCCTCTTCAATGTTCTGTTTTGCAACTGATCAAGACATCAGCAAGTAGGGTTGGAAATCAACTCTTTCTCTTTAGTTATCCAGTCCATCCATTACTGTATAGCAAGCTGGGTATTTTCTTTTTCAAGAAAATGTTGTTTTTGAAATTCAGGCTTTTCGCCCAAATGTTTTTTTAGCCAGTATTGGTTGTGTGGCTGAGCATGCACATATTACTAAACATTTCCACACAACTTACCACACTAATTAGCATGTTAAAAGTACAAATTATAGTTATCCCTACCTAATTCAAAACTTCAACGGATTCTTTATTAGCTATATGAATGTGTTGATTCAAACAATAATGTTGAATAGCTAGCTACCCCTTACCAAACCTTTGAAACATTGATGTTAGCAAAATTGTTCACTGTTCAATACACTGCAACAGCTTTTGGTAAATTAATAATCAACTTATCAGATGAGAAGTGCCCAACATTTTGTAACAAGTTTGGTCACCAAATTCATGTATTGATAATCTAGTTCAGTAGCAACGGCAGGGGTGATTCCGCATACCTTTAAATAACTCATGCAGTACGTAACATAGAAACTTTGTATTTACTGTGTGTATAGCTTCTTATATGACCATTAAGCAGTGTAGGTTTCAACGATCTATCATTAGGGTCATTCCACCAAGATGCATCTTTGAAAAAAAAAATGACAGTGAGAAGCATGCAATACATAGTAGAATGAAACACAGCATCAAACTTTGCGGAACGTCTATTTTTCCGAACCAAAATTATCAGGAACCTGAAAAACACACCTTCACTTAGGCAATTTTTCATAAATTCTGTGCGCATATCAAATTTCTATAAGTAGCTGATACTTACTAACTAAGACCTGCTCTTTCAAGCCCCGTAGTCAAATGGTGACATTATCGACGTCTTGGTGCCCAAAAGGGGGCTGCGAGAAGTCACCCCGTGTTTCCAACCGCGCGGGGAGTCAACCCTTGACATTTTCATATCAAGATAACCATCTCTTACCTAGCATGACTTGTATTCATGTTAATGCAATAAGTTTGCTATAGAATTGACTAAACACATTTTCTTCGTGTTTTATCATATTACTAAAAAGATTGTTTTTTCCTAATATTTGCTCATTTACTGATACTTTAGGGTCATAATTAGTTTAGGATGTGGAGAAATGACTTCCAGTGAAGTTAGATTGCAATTATTCAAGAAAAACTTCGTTTCCCGCAGCAAAATCGGGAAAAAAATCCTTCGACAGTTGAGTATGACGGCAGCAAAAGACAAGCATCGAAAACAACTGTCACAGACATATTATTCTACTTCACATTTTATTTCAAGCAACTAATGGCTATATACTAATATAGGCATGCTCTTTCGATTGGTACTCTCAAACTTTTAATTTGCATTTCAATTATTGATAAATGGGGGGTGCGGGAAGTCACCCTGTTTGAAGCGGGAAGCCACCCCCGATTGGGGGCCATTGCTCGCCGCAGTTTTTTTTGTAAATAACTTTTTTTGGTTGATGATAGAATATTGAAACTTACAGTGCTTCATGATCATTATAGTAGCTATACACAATGTAAATACGAAGTTTCTCTGCCGCATACTTTTTGAGTTATTTCAAAATATGCGGGGAGTCACCCCGGTCGACGCTATTTATCTCCAAAGGCTAGATTTTTTTTCCAAAATCCTTCTTCCACAACAAAATAAGTTGTATTCTGTGTGTCACAACCAAATTTGGCCCTAATCCAATATTAACCCTTGCAGCAGCATCAAAGTTTGTGGAACGTTGATTTTTTTTCGAAACAAAATTATCAAGGACCTGAAAAACACACTTTCAGTTAGGCAATTTTTCATAAATTCTATTGAATTTCTATATAAGTTGCTGATACTTACTAACATAGGCCTGTTCTTTCCAGTTCATGGTCAAATAGAGACATTTCCAATGTTTTGGCACCAAAAAGGGGGGTGCGAGGAGTCAACTCGTGTAGCCGACCGTGGGGAATCAACCCAGTCGACACTATATATGTATATATTTATATACATATAAATACATATATACACAACTCTGATTGAGAAAGAGTCAGTACATGCAAGCATGTGTGTGCATGTTTGTGTGTTTGTGTGTGAGTGTGTGTGTGTGTGTGTGTGTGTGTGTGTGTGTGTGTGTGTGTGTGAGTGCATAAGTATGTATGTATGTGTGTGTGTGTGAGTGGTTAATGGATTACCCAAGGTTTGCCTTTTTCCCAGATGTGTGCCACAATTGCAGCTGGAAAAATTAAACATCCTCTCCCTCTCCCAATATAAGGAATTGCAGGCCCATTGATGATGCAATTCACAAGAACTTAGTCTGTATCTTTCACCGCAGGTGATGTCCACTTCCACATAGCTGGGTCGGATGATAAGGTTTGCTTTTCAAGGAAATCAAATTCAGCAGTCACAATAGGTGTATCAATGTCATTGCTGAAGGCCTCAAGACTTTTAAGCAATGACAAATTTGATATTTGCACATGCCTAAAATTAAATGTTGGGGCAAGAATTTATCAAATTTTGTTAATTATATTTGTTCTGGTGTTAATTCTAACTCATAATGGGGCAAAAAAACATCTGTAAATGGGGCAAGAAAAAATCAAATTGCCAAGTTATTCTTGCCCCAAAATTATTGATTTACTGTAACATTGATTGAAGGAAAACTGAGGGGGTTAGGAGGTTGGGGTTCACATATCTTATAAAGCACTAAGAACTGCACCCCCCCCCCACAATTTTTTATTCCCCGATTACTCTTTCTGTTTGTGATTTATACCTTTATCAAATTGAAACCAAATTCTCAGTATTTAGAGCAAAATTTTTCTGGTGCTTTTTCAGTTGTCAATAGAGAAAACCCTAATTTTACTCTTCATTGAAGAAAGACAAGGATATTTATCAACAAAATAGGTGCAGGGAATCAAATCAAATATTTAAAAACAGTTCAAACAAAAAATTAAACTTTGATAAATTATCAATCTTACCTTGCTAAGAAATCATGAGAAATGCTAACACATGCCTTGTGAGGAAGGGGGATTTCTTCTTGCCCCAGCTTGCGGGAGATTTTTGGTTTCCCCAATTGACTATACCTAGAATTCCAATTTTCATGGTCATGTAACTTCAAAAATCCATATCAAATTACTAAGATTTTGAGATACGTGCAAGATTTCATTAGAAACTACAAGCAAACAAAATTTCAAGTAAATCCACCTAAAACTACAGCCACAGTAAACAAAAGTATTTAAAAGCCATGTTTGCAATTGCACTACAATTTATCTGACAGGGTGGACATGTCAGCCATAATTAGAACCTAATACCTTCATGATGTATTATATCTTTGCCAAATTTGCTGTTACACACAGAAGGTTGTTCACATGTAACAAACTTCTAGAAAAAGGATAGACACTTATGGGCGCTCACCCCCCACAGGGTTAAACTCACCTTGGGACATTTTGGCCATGTGTAACCAATAGGTGTCCAATGAAGTTGCTATATGGACCGATAAAACAAAAATAGCCATCAATCTGCAAAACTTGAATGATTAGCGTGTAGCGTCGACGAGGGTGACTCCTCGTATTTTCCGCATACTTCAAAATAACTCAAAACGTAGGCGGACAAGAAACTTTGTATTTGCGGTGTGTCTATAGCTACTATAATGATCATGAAGCACCGTAAGTTTCAACATTCTACCATCAACCAAAAATAAGATATTTACAAAAAACTGTGCGGCGAGCTATGGCCCCCAATCAGGGGTGACTTCGGCACTGAACGGGGTGACTTCCCGCACCCCCCATTCATCAATAATTGAAGAGCGAATTAAAAATTTGAGAGTCTCAATCATAAGAGCATGCCTATATTAGTATATATCAGTTGCTTAAAATAAAATGTTATGAGATAGAAACATCTTTCACAGGTGTTTTTGATACTCATCTTTGGCTGCAGTCATACCAGACGGTCGAAAGATTCTATTTCCTGATTTTGCAACGGGAAAATAGTTTTTTCTTCAATAATTGCAATTTAACTTTACTGGAAGTCATTTCTCCACATCCTAAACTAATTATGACCCTAAAGGATCAGTAAATGAGCAAACATTCCAAAAAAATGTTTTTTTTTAGTAATACGATATAACAACTAGTAAATGTATTTTGTCAATTCTATAGCAAACTTATTGCATTAACATGAATACAAGTCATGCTAGGTAAGGTATTATGTTAATAGGAAAATGATAAGAAATATTGTTCCTGGGCATTAAACATAAGTTAACACTTTGGCCTAGACTTGTCACCATGTGTTATAAACATGTGGTCATTATAAAATTAGTAACATAATTTGAAGTTAGCTGTGGTGTCATCATTGTCGGTCATTTACTTTCAGATGTCATTCTATGTGCAAAGAATTGCATTCAATTACTTTTCATCGAAGAAAAATGAAGATATTTATCAACAAAATAGGTGCGGGGAATCACCACCGATTGTTTTTTCACCTGGAGCGACTCCCCGCAGTTGTATATTTGAATATATCTACAAAAGTTTAATTTTTTTTCCAAAATCCTTCTTACGCAACAAACTACATCATATTCTGAGTATCACCACCAAGTTTGGCCCCAATCCGATGGGAACTCTAACCACAGCATCGAAGTTTGCGGAACGTCTATTTTTCCGAACCAAAATTATCAGGAACCTGAAAAACACACATTCACTTTGGCGATTTTTCAAAAATTCTGTGGGCGCATCGAATTTCTTCAAGTAGCTGATACTTACTAACAAAGACCTGCTCTTTCAAGCCCCGCAGTCAAACAGTGACATTTCCGACGTCTTGGTGCCCAAAAAGGGGGGTGCAGGAAGCCGCCCTGTGTTGCGGACTACAGGGAGTCACCCTGTCCAACGCTATAACGTGTGTAAGTAGACATTTTCAAAAAATTTCATAACGTTTGAAAAATATTTTAGAAGTTATAAGAAGGTTAAAAAAATATAGCATGGGAGGCTGTTTCTTGAAGATGGACACTGT
>SDVV010037340.1:0-10850 GCA_016164225.1 Gammarus roeselii
TGTGTGTGTGTGTATATAGAGAGAACGTGAGGGAGAGAGTGAGAATTGGAACGCAAAGTCACTGGGGCTGCAGCACGCCTGTATAGTCCACAACTAGACATATCATGTATAAAAAAATGAAGTAACCCTAGAATAGGCACACTGGTTTCCGTAGAGAAAATGGCCAACGGTACACTGACGGGTAGGAAACAGACGGACACAAGAAAGACAGAGGGCAGTCAGGCGCAGGACAGAGGCGCAGGACGGCACGCAAGCTGGAGCCCTCGGCTCACTCGTTACCCGTTTTTACGGCAGAACTTGGACGATAATTGGTGTGCCTATAAAAGAAATAATCAATATGAGGCTAACGCCAGGGAGATAATTATAAGAAGGAGAGGATAAGGGGTTAGAGAGGAGGGTAGAGATAGGTGGGAATGAGGTGGGTGAGGGAGATAGTGGGGTGATGAGAGGTGATGGGGTGTGTTGGAGATAGGGAGAAGGGGTGATTGAGAAAGTAGTAGACTGATAGGGAGAGTTGAAGATGGATAGGTGGAGAATGGTGATGTATGGCCGTAGATGTGAGAGGAAGAGAGGAATACATCAGATGGAAAGGGAGGGTGGAGCTAATGTGAGAGAAAGAGATGACTACAGCACATACATGGAAAGGGAAGTTGGAGCTAATGTGAGAGAAAGAGAGGACTACAACAGTCGGGAAGGAAAGTTGGAACTGATGTGAGAGAAAAAAAGGACTACAGCAGTCGAAAAGGGAAGTTAGAGCTGAAGTGAGAGAAAAAGAGGACTACAACATATGGAAAGGGAAGGTGGAGCTAATGTGAGAGAAAGAGATAACTACAGCACATACATGGAAAGGGAAGTTGGAGCTAATGTGAGAGAAAGAAAGGACTACAACATATGGAAAGGGAAGCTGGAGCTATTGTGAGAGAAAGAGAGGACTACAAAAGATGGAAAGATAAGATGGAGCCGATTTGAGAGAAAAGAGGACTATAGCAGATGGAATGAGAAGATGGAGTTGAGGTGAGATGAGAGAGTAAGAATCAACAAGAGAAAAGAATTCTAAAGCATGGACCGTAATATAGATAAAAATATCAAATGGGAAGTATCACGAATGCAGCAGAGTAAACACTAACAACAAAAAGAAGTCAAGATTAAGACTAAAATGCTTCATAACGGGAGCAGTAAAAAAATGGTCGGACGACTGGACTGTTTCCACCTGCAGCAAACGGTAGCAGGGCAGGAGTTGCTGCCTCTCCTACATCGACCGCCTAGGACGCCGTGTACAGGAGATAACCCCATGATAAATCGTCCGATTAGAGTCCCGTAAAGTGGAGGGGCGGGGCCTGCTGCGTTCATACGAATACGGTAGCAGTCTCCATCAATAGTGGTGGGCGAGGTGTGATTAAACAGGCCGTGGTGCGGGTGGCCAGCCTCTAGATGCTACCGGGCTCTGTGTATGGTGCTGGGTCAAGTACACATTTCAGCAGGTAAAACTTAGCAGACAAACAAATGCATACAACAGCTAAGCATCATAGTAAAAAGGTACGCCATACGGCACAGCCAAACCAAGAAGAAGCAAGTCAACAACAGAGCACAATCAACCACAACAAATCAACACAACAGCAAAAAGCAGCATCAGCCTTGCAACACACACACGAAAATCACGCGACACGGCTAGACGAAAAAAAACATGCACGAGAACCAAGCACAAAAGCCAAGCACAAGAGCCAAGCACAAGAGCCAAGCACAAGAGCCAAGCACAAGAGACAAGCACAAGAGCTAAACACAAGAGCCAAGCACAAGAGACAAGCACAAAAGCCAAGCACAACAGGGAGTGAATGCGGACAATCTCGTCTTCAGGAAAGGGCCCTAGTGTTGAAATGCCTCAAAAAGGGTCATCCAGGGAACTCTAGGTGATACATTAAGCTGCCAATCCTTGTACGAGGGGGCGTGTGGATGGGAGGGGGGGAGGGCAATTCTGGGAGAGGGTGTTAGCTATCATTAGCTTGTAGTGACAGACGAGGGGGTTATAACACGCAGAGGGGGTGAAGGGGGGTGTTGTGTGTCAGGTGAGGGTGCAATTTAGCCGTCAACACCCCCACTTGGGACGCTAATCAGGCCGGTGGCCGCCAGGCGTCGCCGATCAATTTTGTGGCTATTTCGCGCTACCAATAATCGGTTACGGAGCCAGGATGCGGAGCCCCCCCCCCCTAGCATGGGTGAAGGGGGTGAGCAAATAATAATGATGGAGGTGGATGCGGTGGCGATGGGATTCTCTTAGCAAACTGCTGATTGTAGTGATAGGGGTGTAAATGATGAGGAGCAACATATTCTGCTCAATCGTAGTCATAAAGCCACATCTGTGTGGGATGCGTGTTCTCAAAGACTAATGAGTGTTCTTTAGGAAACGAATAAGCCAAGAGCAGCAAGCTGCATAATCAAGACAGGTCAAGAAGGAAGGCGTGTGTTTCTTTTCCTTTGGTAGATATTTCTTGGGAAAGGAGGATATTAAATATCGTAATATTCTAAATAAAAATATGTCTATATTTTTTATGCATTCATAAGTTGTACGATGCTCCTGGGCACATTAAATGAAAACGTCAACATACACAATAAAGTGATAAGCTAAGGTCGTATAGCTCAGCCAGTTGCGAGTTTCTAAGTCCTCAAAGTGTTCGTACATCAATAAACGTTAATCGATTATAGTAGAGTATGCGGTTACCAGCCACTAATCTGGAAAACATATCGTGAGCTAAGATATTTTCTGTCCCCAGCCCATCCAAATTTGGTAGTGTTTTTGTTAAACAGTTAAATAATTCAATACATGATTGTACAGCTGGCATGTTATGGTTTAATTTTGTTGTTATGCTGTTTTAGGGTTTAAAATTTAGTTTTTATAATACTCCTTTTAATAATTGTTCGTGTAGAAGTTGTGGACTCTTTCACTCCTCCTCCCAACTGTGAGTCCTCCACAATCTCTTCACGCCATTCTCACGCTCTATCTACCCTCACGCTCTATCTACCCTCACGCTCTATCTACCCTCACGCTCTATCTACCCTCACGCTCTATCTAACCTCACGCTACAGCGTACCAGCACCCTGACCCTGGCTCCACCCTTTCTGCTTAGCTCAACACCCGGCCTGGCAAGGGGGACTAGCTGGGGGATCGATTTTATTTTGAAAAGGCGTTAAAAGCAACGGCGTCAGCACAGCGGGTGGGGGCGTTTGACACGGCCGACGAGGCTCATGACACGGCCAATGAGGGCAATGACACGGCCAATGAGGGCAATGACACGGCTAATGCTCACCTTAATTAGCCCAATCGTGGGCATGTAGGACGGACAGACACCATCACCATAGCCCTCGGGTCCTGAGAGGTTACGGGGGGAACCAGGGCCAGGGCAACGGGCGGCCATGGTATAGTGAGAGTAAGGGACAAATGAGAGTGAAGGGGGCGCAGGCTAGACGGCGATGCTGTGAAGCACCGCTATGTTGTAAATGAGACCTCGTTAGGCGGATTCAGATGATTTGGGGGGTTAAGCAAGCAGCCGGAAGGAGGTTGGTGTGGAATGAAGTCCCGTTGAGTCATTTGTGTTCTTTAAGGATTTAAGAATTTAAAATTTATTTTGGTATAAGGACATGCAGACAAAATAGCATAAATATTGTATAGAGACAGGAGCTGCAGGTGTGAATAAAGGACAACCTCATCTCAGTTAAATGGCCTTAGCACGCAGGATACGAAGATCGTTTATATTAGTTTCTGATATTAGGTTAACTAATTCTCATGGTTAAAGCTAATCAGTGAACAACAGTAACAACACCAATAACAACACCAATAACAAGAACAATAACAACAACAGTATGAAATTACGAGTCATTCAATTGTAATTAATACTTTGAAGAAAAAAATACCGATCAAAATATAATACAAAATTGAAAATTTTCAATTAGGGAAACAGGCGTAGTGTATCTACAGTAGCTCCTGTTGGTTTCCCGAGAACACGGGTTCTTGGCCTGCTTCCTCACTTTTGTTCACACAGGTATACCTATCTCTCATCCACTCTTCTCGACCGGTGTCCTCTCTAGTATTCCCACCCCTCCCCTTATCGCCCGACCGTGTTCTCGCCCCGTGTCCTCACCCCATCGTCCATCACTCGAGGGTATCATTGACCAGCCCACCTCATTAGGTGGGCCGGCCTCAGATTGTCAAGGGAAACACGTGCACAGACAGAAAGGTGACCACACTTATTTACACTAACACATGCAAAAGAGCTTACAAGCAGTCTGAATATGCATTTGATGACACAAACAGCGTTCATCCTTGGACATGAACGCAAGCAGAACAATATAGAACATGTCACCCAACACAGTGTGTATTATGCTTTCTCATTTGTTCGCCATGTTAGGAAGAATCTAATTTATTGTTGCTAAACAAATACTGCACATTAAGTGAATTTGAAGCAACAGATGCAGTGTAATTGAAATTTGAATGAGACCGAATGGCATCCTAATTACGGCAATAGGTTTATACTTACTAAGAAAGAGCCATCAAGCGGCCAAATGTTGCCATTTCTGCTTTCAAATTGCTGTCTCTTATTGAATCTTGGGGTTCACTGGACCACATTTTTCAGGCCTTCCATACTTAGGATTATATTACGGCTAATAAATCAATTTAATTTATCACGGCATTAGATTCAAAAACATTTTTAATGATGCTTGTCGCACCAAGTGTTGTTCATTTTCCTCACAGGCTATTATTTAAAAAACTACTAACACTTTTAAAACATTCGGAGCGTTGTATTAAAACAAACAAATCGTCTAGCCGACAAAAGTGTGTGCAGCAAAGAGCGCAAAAAGTCTCACCGTTGTTGTGTTGTGTAGCTCCTGCCCACCGCAGCTTGTCACCGCCAGAGCGGCCTATCAGTTCGGAGGATCTTGGGATCCCTCATTCAGGACCCCAGCTGGCCGGCTGACGGCTCCAACACGCGTTCCCACATCTCACTCCTTGCTGACAGCCCCTCCCCCCACGGAACACGCAGCAGCAGCGCCATCTACATCCAACTAGGCAGAGGCAGTAGTATAGCCTCCACAGCAGCATCAGCAACAACATAAAAATATCCTCCTATATCTGAAACAGCAACCGCCGCAGGAGCAGCAGTAGCACCAGAACACGCCGCAACAAACAGTCATACCAGAATAAGCCGCAGCGGTCGCAGACACTGGAACACGCTGAAGAGCAGCAGCAGCACCTGTAACACGCCGCAGCATTTGGAACACGTCGAACAAGCACCCAGAATACACCGCAGCAGTAAAAACATCCGGAGGCCGGCGTAGATGCAGCAGCATCTAGAACAAACCGCCGTCTGGAACACGTTGCAGCAGCAACACCTGGAACAAGCCGTAGTAGTAGCTACTAGAGCAGGTCGCAGCAGTAGACGTCAGAGCGCGAATATCCTCCACCGCTGCAGCAGCAGCACCTGGATTATGCCGTAACTGCAGCGTGAATGTCCTCCTCCTCCGTCGCCGCAGCAGCACGCATACCCTCCAGCAGCAGCAGTACCGTGGAGTGTATATCCTCCTCCTCCGCCGCCACAGCAGCATGCATATCCTCCAGCAGCAGCAACAGCACCGTGGCGTGTATATCCTCCTCCTCCGCCGCCGCAGCAGCATGCATATTCTCCAGCAGCAGCAGCGTATATTTCTTTCTCCTCCTCGCCACACCGTGTGTATCCTCCACCGCAGCATGTATATTCTCCTCCTCCTCCGCCGCAGCACCGGAAACGTCTTGTTGGCCAGAGCTACGGGCAGCGTCAGTACCCTCATTACCAAGCCACTCCGAGCATTATCGGGCGGTGCTGCTTATTACTCGTTACACAGGGCTATCATTAAGGCGAGTCGGACGAGCAGTACTCGTTGGGGAGGCTGTTGCCACCTCGTTTACTGAGTGACGAGTAGACGCCCCCCCTATCCCACGGGCAGCCCCTCCCTGCGGTCCCTCCCACCAACCCTTCCCTCTGGACGATGCTGTAGGCGCGGACTTTCGTTGATGTCATACGCGTCGTTGTACGTCCAGGCAGGGAGGTGTCGCTGGATGGCCACTGGTGCTGCTATTATCTGTGTTATTGACGGTTGGACAGCTGTTAAATGAGGCCTGGATAATAACGACTGGACAGCTGTTAAGTGACGGCTAGACAGCTGGTTATTGAGGGGGCGTAACTGCGTGGCGAGTGAGTGTGGAGGGAGAGACTTGCTCAATAATGGCAACAAAATATAATTTCAGTAGTAGACCGGATATCAAATTCTGGCATCCGCGGATGCGACTGCGAATGCGGAAATCTCAAATTTGGTATCCATGGATGCGGACATGGATATTAAATATGAAATCAGCGCGTCTGTGAATATATTTCTCTATTATACTGCTGATCAATGTAATAAATCGAATCGCAAAGAGATCTATTGATTGATATTTCCTTTTTTGTTGACACATGTGAAGAATGTATTACGTACCCGACCAAATACGATTTATTTTAAAACTGTATGAATGCATCCCTTACTTCGCCAATCAGAATACGCGGAGTCAGAATAGGAACCTATCAAGATTTCTTGCTTTCGTTAAAAAAAGTGATGGATGCGGGTGCACGTTGGGGGTTTACGCAGCCCCATCATTGCCACATTGCTCGAACCCCTGCATCTTGCTTCTGCTCGGGTCATGGTGTAAACTATCATGCGTCTTAAGTCATGGTGTGAACTATCAAGCGCCTGCTCGGGTCATGGTGTGAACTATCAGGCGTCTACTTGGGTCAAGGTGCTCGACAACGCATTACCAGTACCAACTGAACAATGGTTTAATAGTAAAATATGACGCAGGCTCCTCTAGTGAATGAATGTTTCTGCTTATTGTTTAACAATTGTTTTAAATCAGGGTCGTGCAAACGTATCACGTCCAAGAAAATATGTTCGTATGTATCTTAGCCGAGTTTTGTTAGTAATGCATCGTGTTATCGTGTCTGGTGTTCGTAACAGCTAACAGAACTGGCTATCGTAGTGGCCCAGTTCCATACGAGCTGTGGCACATTCTTCGTTGCTCGCAAATAATACGTAATCCTGCTCACGAATATTCCATACAAGTCATTATTACAAGTCATTAATATCAATTCAGATGGATGTGTATCAAGTCTTCATCAAAATCTTAAATTTTAGCATTAAAATGTATTTTTCATTATGTATTTATCATAATTGACTAAATCAGCCCACATCGTTTGGATACTACAATTTGTATGTGTGTTCGTGTATGGCGCTGAGTAAAGGAGTGCTTTAGGCGCTGAGTAAAGGATTGCAGTAGGCGCTGAGTAAAGGATTGTTTCAGGCGCTGAGTAAAGGATTGTGCGATTAGCAAAGAATTGATTTAGGCGATGTGTAAAGGATTGCTTTAGGCGCTGAGTAAAGGATTGTTTTAGGTGCTGAGTATCGGATTGTTTTAGGCGCTGAGTAAAGGACTGTTTTAGGCGCTGAGCAAAGGATTGTTTTAGGAGCTGAGTAAAGGATTGTTTTAGGAGCTGAGTAAAAGATTGTTTTAAGCGATGAGTAGAAAACTGTTTTAGCAGCTGAGTAAAATATTGTTTTAGGCGATGAGTAAAAGATTGTTTTAGGCACTGAGTAAAGGATTATGTTAGGAGCTGAGTAAAGAATTGTTTTAGGCGCTGAGTAAACGATTATTTTAGGCGATGAGTAAAGGATTGTTTTGGGCGCTGAGTAGAAGATTGTTTTAGGTGCTGAGTAAAGGATTGTTTTAGGCGCTGAGTAAAGGATTGCTTTGGTCGACGAGCAAAGGGTTGTTTTAGGCGATGAATGAAGGATTGTTTTTAAGAGCTGAGTAAAGGATTGTTTTAGGCGCTGAGTAAACGATTGTTTTATGCGATGAGTGAAGGATTGGTTTAGAAGCTGAGTAAATGAATGTTTTAGGTGCTGTGTAAAGGATTGTTTTAGGCTCCGAGTGAAGGATTGCTTTAGACGCTGAGTAAAGGATTGTTTTAGGCGATTAGCAAAAGATTGTTTTAGGCACTGAGTAAAGTATGGTTTCAGGCGATGGGTACAAGTTTGTTTCAGGCGCTGAGTAAAGGATTGTTTTAGGCGCTGAGTAAAGGATTGTTTTAGGCGCTGAGTAAAGGATTGTTTTAGGCGCTAAGTAAAGGATTGCTTTGGTCGACGAGTAAAGGGTTGTTTTAGGCGATGAATGAAGGATTGTTTTTAAGAGCTGAGTAAATGATTGTTTTAGGCGCTGAGTAAAGGATTGTTTTAGGCGCTGAGTAAAGGATTGTTTTAGGTGATGAGTAAAGGATTCATTTAGTCCCTGAGTAAAGGATTGTTTAGGTGATGAGTAAATGATTGTTTTATCGTCGGTCACCCCCAGATTGGATGATGCTGCTGTGTCTGTGATAGGCAGCAGCATCATTATCTTGACCCTCGTGAACGCAGCATTTCCATCGTTACTGATGTAGGAAATCACACTGTACAGAATGACCTTACCTTGATGTTCATGATCACCAACACTGGATTATGTTGATGATTACCAACGCTGGATTATTGTTGATGATCTGCAGTCATCGAAGAACAATACAGGCTAATAAACGTGTTGGCAAATAGTTTTGGGTAGCAGCATCGTGTTTGGCATGCGATAAGAGTCACACGCGGATGCGGATGAGCGCATTATGAAAAATAGCGGATGCGCATGTCATATATGCGGATGCTTCGCGGATGCTTGTGCTGCTATGTGGCCCATTACCAGATAATGAATTACATAATTTATTACTGGTGCAATTAACGAGCATTGGTTGTCGCCATTAAAGAGATTTAATCAATTAGGAATTGATTAATTCCCTAACGATTTATTATATGAGAGGCCTCAAATGATATAAATTTGATTCAATTGTGGAAATAAAGAGTCCACCGGCACGCCGAGGACGCTGTCCACCGGCACGCCGAGGACGCGGTCCACCGGCACGTCGAGGACCCGGTCCACCGGCACGCCGAGGACGCAGTCCACCGGCACGCCGAGGACGCAGTCTACAGACACGCCGAGGACGTGGTCCACTGGCACGCCGAGGACGCGGTCCACCGGTACGCCGAGGACGCGGTCCACCGGCACGCCGAGGACGCGGTCCACCGGCACGCCAAGGACGCGGTCCACCGGCACGTCAAGAACGCGGTCCACCGGCACGCCAAGGACGCGGTCCACCGGCACGCCGAGGACGCGGTCCACCGGCACGCCATGGACGCGGTCCACCGGCACGCAAAGGACGCGGTTCACCGGCACGCCGAGGACGCGGTGTCGCAATTTGAATATTCTTTTGATTCGATTAAGTTGAGTACGACCATATGGGTTACACCTCTGCCGAGGGAGTAACAAGGAATGTGCTACACCTCTGCCGAGGGAGGAACAAGGAATGTGCTACACCTCTGCCGAGGGAGGAACAAGGAATGGGCTACACCTCTGCCGAGGGAGGAACAAGGAATGGGCTACACCTCTGCCGAGGGAGGAACAAGGAATTGGCTAAACGTCTGCCGAGGAAGGAACAAGGAATGGGCTACACGTCTGCCGAGGAAGGAACAAAGAATGGGCTACACGTCTGCCGAGGAAGGAACAAAGAATGGGCTACACGTTTGCCGAGGAAGGAACAAAGAATGAGCTACACGTCTGCGAAGAAGGAACAAAGAATGGGCTACACGTCTGCCGAGGAAGGAACAAAGAATGGGCTACACCTCTGCCGAGGGAGGAACAAGGAATGGGCTACACTTCTGCCGAGGAAGGAACAAGGAAAGGGCTACTCTTCTGCCGAGGGAGGAGCAAGGAATCAACAGATGTAATGCTCTATCTGTATAATGAACACCTCAAACATGAAAGACGATTTTGGGTAAAAAGATTTGTATTATTTTCCGATATGTTTACTGCTTACCTCAAAATTAAATAGAAATGAAGAAATAAAATTTTCTTGGATTAACACATCGAGATCAAATCGTGCCCTACTCAGATCATTGTGGGTGGATGACTGCAAGATCGTCCACCAGTCAGGATTCGTGATGTGGAGGAAGAGGGGAAGGGGGCCGGGGTGTCGAGAGGCAGGGGTGAACCTGGCCACTTGGCCGAGCAGTGTTAGATAAGGCGGAATTTGGGTGTGTAAACACATGTCTACATACAAATTTCTTCTGGCAGGAACAGTCTCGAGTTGTTGTGGTCAACCCTCTTAGCTGTTGTTATTAACCCTATTGGTCGAAATAACAGTGTTGTGATACTCCTCTCCCCCCCCCCCCCCCGAACGTTAAAGGACCCTATACTAGGGGATCATTTGGCTTGAGTAACCCTTGAACAGGGACAGTGCAATGAAGCATTAGTTACCGTAAGGGTCAAGACAACAATAGCCAACAATAGGGTGTGTGTAATGTCCCAGCTGTCCACTGATGGATTTCAGTTTGGGTGGCCTTATAGATGATTTATATTGTTGTTTTTTATTAATTGATTCACGCACTGTTGCCTAATCAGGAAATGGAGTGGACCATTTCCACACGTTCTTTTAGAAGACTTAGCCATTACACGTACTCTGTTGAGTTAATGATTGATAGTGGGGCCAAACGAAATATCCTTATAGTGTGTTTCATAACCGATAAAATGCGTATGAACTGTGAAGGTTAATGTAAGTGTTTGTTGATAGAAGTACGTATGAATGAATGAAAAGTGTTCATGCACGATCTGTCATGGATGATGAGGGCATGGATGATGAGGGCATGGATGATGAGGGCATGGATGATGAGGGCATGGATGATGAGGGCATGGATGATGAGGGCATGGATGATGAGGGCAT
>SDVV010037341.1:0-10850 GCA_016164225.1 Gammarus roeselii
CTCAAGCTCTCGGGACTTTCTAACCTCGTGCACATGAGTTTCCAATCCAGTGTACATGTATTTTTCCACACACGTGTATTTGTTATTTCCCACCCAATGTATTTGTAATTTTTCAACCTTGCGTGTCAGTTACTTACTCAACGTCATGTAATCGTGACTATTTTCTCAAAATAGACGTTTTCTGTATTGATGATACGATTGGCTTCATGAAATCCGAACCGCAAGCCCCTGGAGATGAGCTGGAACAAATTCGAATTGAACTCTCGTTCTCGGTAATTCAAACAGTGTATTTGATAATGAACTATCAAGATTAAATTTGAGAATCTAATTATTTTTCATTCACAAGGGTTAGTGGTTTTCCTAACGCCATGTAGTCGTCTTTATTTTCCCCATGAAGACGTTTTCTGTATGTAAACTTGTGGTACTATTGTAAATAATATTTCTCACCTTGAAATACGTACTGGGGTCCCCTGGAGCTGAGCTGCGACGAATTGAAATTGAACTTCGTTTACGTTAATTCAAAGAGTGAAATTGATAATGAAGCTCCATGTCTTATATTCATGAACTCAAATGTTCTATGAATTGAAAACCCATTGACGGACGATGGAAATAAATGAGTTAATAATTATGACATCGTTACGTCCTGCGAAACGTAGACTTGGTAAAAAGAGACACAATATAGTGCATCCCAGTGATGGATCCCGCGATGGGTGACGTAGAGTGTTGCAGTGAGACACATGAAAAGCAGAATGCATAAACAAGTTCCAATAGAGTGCATCGCAGCGATGAGGAAGTCGTGAACAGATCCGCTCACAGTTGTGAGGGAACTTCCGACTCGACCTCGGTAGCAACATGCGAGTGATGGAGCTGGACGATAAGATACATGGTCAACAAACCTTTTTATACGATTTGCCCTTTTTTTAGATATAGCGACAGAATACACAGTGGATATGTACCATGTCTTCATCAACGAGTTGTTATGACGACACCATTTGCGTGAACAATTAATGAATGTTACCATATATATAAGGGTAGTGAATTAACACACTACTGCTTCCCACCAATCATTGGCCATTGTTAGTGGGCAGTCTCTACTCTCCATTGTTCAATCTTCCAAGACAAGTAACAAGGTGACATTGGGTTCTTGATTTAATGTACAATTGTTAAAATTATCAAGGGCATCACTTATTTACTTAATTGTGACAGTTTATTGTTAACACTGACATTAACTAACGAAACGGAGAGTAGACAATATCCAACATGAGGTTGTATATTACATTAACTAATGTAATATTTGGTAGATAAAATCACAAAGTGTAAAACCAATTACTTATCCAACATCAGGACATGTTACATATTCACAGGAAAAAATCGCATTTAATCAGACATCACGATGGGATTGTAGATGAAGTAGGTTTCCTTATCATAGAGAAAACCGGGATAGGAAGATAATACTATTAAAATAACACTGCTGAAAAAAAATAGTTGACTTGGAAAATTGCGTGAAGCAAGAAGACTACAATTCAAGGATTTATGTTCAAGCAGGTATAATTTTGAACTGGTATGATTAGGACCAGGTATAATTTCGAACAGATATAATTTCGAACAGGCCTAATTTCGAACAGGAATAATTTTGAACAAGTATAATTTCGAACCGGTATAATTTCGAACAAGTGTAATTTCGAACAGGTGTAATTTCAAGCAGGTATAATTTCGAACAGTTATTATTTCAAACAGGTATAATTTCAAACCGGTATAATTTCGAACAGATATAATTTCGAACAGGTATAATTTCGAACAGGTATAATACAAGTTCATGCATATAATACCTATTCAGTAACTCCCTCGAATATCTAAAGCAATCCAATGACGGGTTGTAGCAGCCCAGTTGAAAAAAGAAGTTGAGGCTGTGCTGATGAGTTACCGTGAATTTGCAAATTCGCATCGTTACTCAGATTATACAGTGTTATTTCTTTCGCAGTGCTCGAAATAAATTTGCAAAGAAAAATTAGTGCATATGGTCACTTAACGTTGCCATGCCGATAACCAGAGCTGTCTCGTCGGTCCAGGAATAGACAGATGCGTACTGGAACTTTGTGATGGATGCAATTGTAGGTTCCACTCCAGTTACAAATCTACGTTTTACAATGCCATCCATGTATCGGTAACATGAATTGAAGAAGGTATGGAACAAGATCATTTAATAAATGCGTAACACTTTACCACTAGTCGTAATTAAGGACTTACATGCTTAGCTTAGCAATGAAAACTGAGACATTTCAAAGGTATTAAATGTCATTATGACTTACTTTAAAGTCTTCTATTTTCTTCATAATGGTATCGAATATATTGCAATATATCCACAGCTGGCACAGTAGCAGGATATTTTGTTAGCGTAACTCCATTGCGAGATATGACATTAGGGAAACCTCGATGCTGTTTCTATACTGTTTACATCAACTAATCTAGTAATTTTGTTAGTTTTCAAATAATTTGGTCTTTCTAACAGAATTTCTCTACCGGAATCATCACAATGAATAAAAATTATATTTCAAAGTCTTTCGTTCCCTCGCGTGGATGGCTTTTGTCATTTTGAAGCTTTTCGGACCTTCATAAGAAAATTTGAATGACAAAACGGAACGAAGTACGTAAATCGACCCTTTTCAAGTCTGAAAAAGGTTAGAGCCAAGAGCATAACTTGGGTCGATGCAGCATGTGACCCTTAGTGGAGGCGATCCCTGCAGATGAAACGAAATATTTTCGAACTGGCTCTCAACACAAGGAAGTTACCCTAGGGAGTCCTGTTCGACGCACTACTTTGAGGGTGAGTTGGAGATAAGCTACCTGCCAGTGTGCGACACAACTGGAAGAATAGTTTTGTTATGTCCTTTCAGCGTGATAGTGTAATCCTGAATCATTTGTCCAACACGTGGGATTGTGGAAGCATAACAAGCTTGTCCAGCCTGAGGAGGGTGGACTAGTGGAGTAGCACGTGCTCAAAGGAACCAATCATGTCAGGCTTGTTTACTACATCTCACTCACTCCCTGACTACTTGATTATGAAATACACAATTAGTCACAATTATAAATACCCCTCCTCTAACCCCGCATTACGCACAAATAATAAACCTTCACGTCCATCAGTCCCTCTATTGGCGATGCAGTGTTGACCCGCCGGGCGACCATTAATTAATGCAGGAAATAGGCGTTATATTATATCATTAGCAGCCCCCTTCTCCCCCTCCCCCTCTTCATACCCCAAACAATAAACTAACCCATTCGTCAGTGACAGCGCAGCCTTTCATTGTCGCCCTGCCAGCAAACGTTAATTATCGCAAAAATTTATATAGGCGTTATAACCAGCTTAAATGTGTCAAGGGATGTCTGATATAACCAGCATAATGTGTCAGGGGATGTGTGATATAACCAGCATAATGTGTCAAGGGGCTTCTGCTATAACCAGCATAAGGTGTCATGGAACGTCTGATATAACCAGCTTAATGTGTCACGGGATTTCTGATATAACCAGCATAAGGTGTCACGGGATGTCTGATATAACCAACATAAGGTGTCACGAGATGTCTGATATAACCAGCTTAATGTGTCATGGGATTTATGATACATATAACCAGCATAAGGTGTCACGGGATGTCTGATATAACCAGCATAATGTGTCATGGGATTTCTGATATAACCAGCATAAGGTGTCACGGGATGTCTGATATAACCAGCGTAATGTGTCACGGGATGTCTGAACCCAACACTTCGTATTAACATGAACGTTTGCGAGACCGTTTGCGTGACCAAGCCCATAACAAGAAGACTCTCTAATTGGGTCACGGAAATAAATTTTGAAGCGATCCAAAATCAACGAACAATTCAAATAAATCAACGACGAAACCCGTCTTCTATCGATTTGTGTGAGTGCGAAGGAGCACAACACGGCATTCAACGTATATTGCACGCTTTCTTTATTTACTCACGATTCAAAGAAACGCAGTATTATCTTTTATAGTCTCGCTGACAATACCTTCCAGGCAATTGGTTTTTGCAAAACGGAGTGAAATTTTGTAACATGGCTACTCGGTACAAACCATTGTTTCGGATCAAATGGAATAACCATGGTTTAAACCCACATCCACGAACAATAATAGCGTTATTTCATATGGGTGTTTTATTTTCTCTTCTTCACGTTTATTCGACCAGCACTTTTATAATATGATATGAGAAGAAAAATTCTATATTATTTTAGTAACAGGTGTCATTCCACTCTGCTGAAGTTACTTTATATAACTCCGAAATGTTTAGAAAATGAGAACAGTTCACAATATTCGATCTGTGAACAACTACAGTCACTAAAAACATTAGGAAGCATCACTTGAATTCAGAGGGGTTGCAGCATGTATCATCACAATCATTTGCACTGACACGATACAATTTAAAATACAAAGAAAATTGCAAATTTGACTTTTTATGTTACCTGATCAAACGATTATGCTTTGAAAAAGCGACAAATGATCATGAGAATACCTACAACTCAATTCATCTCTCATTGAATGTGAGAACGTTCTATCAAGAAAATTGTTATTCGTCATAGATTTTTTTTTATGCCCCGCGTCCAAGGGATGGCAAATAAACTATTCTCTACTATCATTTTTCCCGTAGAATGCACCAGCGGATTCCGACCACTCAGTATGCTGAGTTGGGCTGAGTACGTACGATTTTAAATAAAATGCGGAAAAATCACTGTTCGTTCATTCTCAAATGCTGCCCATTTCAGTACATTATTTTGAACTTTACAGATCAAAAATATCAGTATGCACTGTAGCCTAAAATATCAGCCTGTACATCATCATAACTGTCAGCTGCCGTTGGAGACCAACAATACTTATATAGCTGATGACTCAACATACAAATTAGCAGCAGGTGCAATAAGTCAACATTTCATCCTCATTCTGGTGCCCCAAAAATTCATAAATATATTTTCAGCAATTAGTTGCATCATTTATCCAGCATGTTGTACTGCAACGCAAGTTAATGGCCCAACATTTTCAGCTGTTCTGCCCACCAATTAGACATTTTTACAGCTGTGCATCAGAGCTCTGTCAAGACGAGCGGCCGGCAATGAGCTTGAGCCGTGCAGTACATTCCCTCGCCGCATTGCTCACGAGCCCAAGACTGCTTCTTGACCCATTGGGACCGCTTCTTGACCCAACGGTACTAAGGAGAGTGGCCACTGGAGGTATTCGAGAAACACAGCTTTTAAATCGACATGGCAAGTAGTTAGGAGGGAAAGGACAAGTATGTAGGAGGGGAAGGGCAAGTGAATAGGATGGGAAGGACAAGTATGTAAGAGGGAAAGGGAAGTATAAAGGTCACTGTGAGGACGACGCGGATGGCTGTCGTCTTGGGTGTAATCAGCATTCCAGTTCTTACTACCAACCAACTATTCATAAAAACCCGTTTTGTGTTATGGTGTGCAGTTGACACTAGGTATATATCAATATGGAATGGCTTCAACATGGTCAGGTGACAGTTGAACAGGCCTTGATATAGATCTCGATTTTGTACTAATCCTTCGCGCAGTATCGGCACCATAAACAAAATATATCAAGATGGGATGATGACTGGTTAGACCTACTATCTGTAGACTATTTGATTCCCATCTTCTGCAATGCACATGGTCTATGCACGCACACAGCACCCTTGCGTTTCTTCTTTGAATGTAAATGTAAAATGAGAAACATTGTGAGAAGAATGCCTCTTATCAAGTGGACATGGTTCCCATCACGAGCTACAATTGAATACAAATTCTTCCTGAGTAAGTCCACCATCCTTATCTGTTACATTTATTCATGCTCGGGGCGGCATCTGTAGTCTCGATCTGGATTTTCTCACAGTCTCAACTTATCTATCCTTCCCCCGTCCCTACCTATCTCCCCGTTTTCGGGGTGCACTCACTTTTCGTCCACATCTATCCCTCTCCACTAGCCCACGGCAGGCCTCCCTACCGCCTCAGGATTCTCTCTCCTCTCACGCCCTCTTTCCTCTGCCTCTTACCAGTTCTAAGGTAACTTGGCAGACGCCATATGAATTGGTATTGAAACCGATGAGAAAGAATTCAAGAGGATTTGTAGTTTCTTTGAATTCCTTCAAAAAATATTCGATGAAACCATTTCTTCTCAATTGTCAGACGGTTGGAGGTGGGAAGGCGAAGTGAGGGAGGTGAGCGATGGTCTTCCGTATCTTTGTCTTTTGAACCATCAGATGAAATAAAATAATAGTTTCGGAACAAGAAATATGGCGTGTGAGTAATATCTAGATGCCGTCATAAGCCAAGGCTAGGTATACGTTGGAATGCGGCCAACAAGATATATACCTTAGATGTAAAAAAATGAGACAGAGGTTAAAGAAATAACTGTTCTCGCTTGCACTGATGAGAGTTCTAACCAAGCTTATTCCAATGTATTTTTTCCAGGACAAGTAACTTATCCATTTCTATTTTTTTTAATGATAATATGATAATTTTGAATGATGTGCGATGTGCGAATATCAGTAGCTAAACCAAGATATTGTTAATGTAGAGGGTTAAATTATTGTAGAAGCCATGGGTCAGATGTCAAGTGTCGACTGTCAGCAGTCACAATATTCCTGCAATTGACTACAGAGCCCAAATATTAAGTGGGCAAAGGAACTTATTCCAACACTTATGGGCGAAAATGGACGTCTACAATAAATTTCATAACAAGATCTAGTATATCAATCGTGGTGAGGAAAATATAGATAACGAAAAAGCACCAAGCTGCTTAAATACATAAGCTGTTTTTGAATTTAGACCACACTTATTGAAGCGCGACGGAAGGCTTCTCAATGCGCGCAGTTTCGCATTCTGCGGGGATCATAAGTAGAATAAATATCACAACGGGAGGGAGTCCGTGATGAGCATCGACAGAGGACCTGGAAACGACCTCACCCAAGAATCAAACGGAAATGACTAACACGGAACATAAGCGAACAAAACAGAGAGCTTGAACTCGTTCCAAATAGATTTTTCTACTCGGGTAAAGTCTCCTGCCACTCTGATATCACAAGCAACTGACCTATACGCCGACGAAAATCGTCAACATTAACCTGATACGATGAGACATGAAAAAAAATCCGTTTACTGACTAAATTGTCTTGAACTATGTGACGCGGTTTCTCCTCCAAGCAATGATCTAAGGAACACCAGAACAATGTATACAAATTAAATCATTTACAGCATTTTACTGACTTCCCCGGCAATATCATTAGAGTGAAATCTAGAAAATGCATCAACTTATAAGACGTCGACGAAACGAATGATTATTTTGTTGGAGGCGCAACAGTTTGGTTCCATGACTCTCATCCCCTTGTTGCCGGAGCAATAGCTTGGCACCACAACTTCCAATCCATCATTGTTCAAGAGCATGAAGCCATAACTCCAAACCCTTTACTGGGGAAACACCAGCATGGTGCCACGACCGCCAACTCTTGCCTATTTACAAGCATTACGCATCTGAAATACACTTTAACTACGACCTTCCGGGTAGAAGAAAAGTGTTGTTTTTCTGGAAATACAGCGTGAGTTACTGATTCGCCCATGCCATGTTCTAAAATGGGATTTACTTTTCATCGGCTCAACATTCCTCCTCTGATCACTTGTCCTCGATACGGAAAATAGGCCTCAAATTGCAGCCAATAACTGTTACGACCGGCGGTAAATCATACATTCCTTCAGCCATCCCCCAACCGTACCACTTCCTCACACATTCATTCCATTTTTTGTTGGCAGATTCGACCTAAATCAAACACCGATGCTGTAAATTCCCAGCAGCTTGACAGATAGAGGATACAGCTTACGCATCATTCCAAGGGTTGTTTTGGCCCATACACCGGCCGGGACGGTAATGTATGATACCACTTTTGGCCTCTGCCATTGCCGGCACTGGCCCTCACACCGACCCTGACGAGAGTGCAGTCTTTCACGAATTGCTCCTGCCCTAGCAGGCTCTGACCATCACAACGGACCACAGAAGGGAGAAGGAAATTACTTTCAGATCCTCCTTGGTCTCGCCCCGGCCCAAACGACGGTTACAGCGGGTCGCTCTCCCTGGCGCTAAATCCTTTTGTAGCTAACGTCAGATCAACCACTATCATCTCCGCCAACTGCCTTATCAGCCCCAAGTTGTTCCGACTACCTACCTACGGTACCATTTTTTAACAGCGAACATTCATAGCGTTCCTCAGTCACACCAGCCAGTGTCATATCTGCCAGTGACAATCTGGCGAAAATCTGTTTCAGCCCACGTCAGAATCAGCCACCAGTCGTACCATTTTACCGGTTATCACGTTAATGAAACTTTTCCTGCCCAACCTAACCAAACCTAGGGTACGTGTTTCTAACCCGCGGGGCAAAGGTACGTATTTCTAACCCGCGGGGTAAACATACGCATTTTGTAGGGTACGCAATGCCATTTTTTAGCTTTTTTTATTGAAGTTTCATCAAAGTGATAACTGTTAGGTTGGTACGCCTGTTTCGCTGAAATGACAGTGGCAGATATGACAGTGGCAGATTTTGAAGTGGTGGAAAATGCGTGTGGGCTGAATCATCGTTAGATAGAAAGCACGTGGGATGAAAGATTTTTAGCGGTTATGACAGTGTCCGGCCATGACAGTGAGGTGAAGTGAAGTGGCGATAGTGCGCGTGTGCGGGAATAATTTTAGCGCAAACGCTGGGCTCCCGTTACAGCTTCTGCCCAGGCCGGTTTTGGTTATCACGCCGGCTCTGACAGAGACGAATGATATCGTCTAGAGCTTCTTCCCTGGCTGATTCTCGGTCACATACCTGCCCAGACGAGAGTGTATGGTACCATTTACAGATCCCGCCGTGGCCTGTTCTGACCGCACAAGCCCAGACAAGTTTGAAAGATAATTTTTTGCAGCTCTTGAATTGCCCGGCTCTGGCTCTCGCGCTGGTTCAGTCGAGGGTGAATGATGTCACTCAAATCTAAAGCGATACTTACCCCCAATAAAAGCGATTTAGTCAACATTTGTTCCCCAAGTCACGCAAACAGCCTTCGTCTTGCTGCCGCGCAACATTTGCTGCTAAATGTTGCCGAAAGTTAATAGATCACATACCTTTTCATCCGAGAACTCAACTACAAGCGGGGGGGCTGAATGGAAGAGGTCATGTAAACAAAGGCCAGAGACATGAATGAAGTGGAGGGAAGCTGGAAAGATCAGATAGCAAGGTTAAATAAGTAATGGACGATCCATCGCTGGGTTCGGAAACGTCTGCGCAATGCAGCTCATGAGGTTTCATGATATTGTCGGTGCAGGGTTATTTTGGTAAATCAGGGCACATTTCCTTTTTTTTGGTAAGCGGAAATAAGAGGTGGTGACAAAAACAATAAACTATACAATAAATCCATCATGTTTTTGGAAAAGCACACGTTTTGAGCCCGTCATTTGATATCGATCATATTGATAGGTGGTAACACCACTTCAATTACATTGAAGACCATATTATGTACTGCATCGGGTATTTGAGAGGAAGTGCAAAGAAAGATTGTATGTATTCGAGAGGAGATATTTGGGTCGAATGACCGCTGGGACGCGGTTTGATGCGGTCAGTAAAGACAATGCAGTGCATTAATAATTATACGAGTTCTGAGGCGATTCGGGCACACTGGAGATGGTGGAGGCAGAGGTTGATGAAAAGGTTGACTAAATGAAATGTGAGTGGACGTAACCTACAGTAGATGAAGACTAACATATGGGTGAAATAATGGGTTGATGAACAGAGTAATCAGTGTTTTTGGAAGAGAAAGATCGTGCAAAGAATTGGCGTGAGTGTAGGAATATTTTTCCAACGATTTTGACGTGGCCCAGAAGGGCTTTCCCGCCATTGGCTGACAAAATGTGAAACGTTCCCATCGAGGGCTGACCGATAAAACAGCTGGGGTAAACCAGTGCAAGCAGTCGATAGCTACAGTTTGGCATGTGTATGAGGTTATGACGAGAAGTGTGAAGATTGACTTGCCGTCGACCACCGCCCGTCATTGGGATGCCGACCAAGGGTCCACGATAATTTCTATAGGAGTCGATATCTTCTTATTGTAATTCATGATTATGATACAAGGTTTGTATAGGGAAGAAGCCGTTTAGGGTATAAATGATAACGGATTTATATTTTAGCAAGTAAATAGTTATTGAAAATGGATTTGGGAAAGTTCTATGATAGACCACTCTGAGGGTCCTTCGAATCCCACGAATCCAATTCCCTGACCTGAATATTTTGGTGTTCGTCATAAATTTTCCAAGCTGTCTTTCTCGAATTGAGTCCAATGAATAAAAATCTATGCAACCAAGCCAAGTACACCAATGCTTTCTCGACCTTCAAGAACAAAAGGAAAACAGAGGCGAAAATAATCCGTTGAAATAATCACGGCTTCAAATCTGTTCTCAATGATTGTGTCGATGATGTATCCATAAACCGAAAATTACGATTGAAAGGTCAATTAAATATACATTCCAGTGACTACTGCTTGAATGAAAAAAAAAACTTCATAGGTGCATACTGTGCAATCTGGGTAATCAAGTAAACAGTTGATACTGCCTTCCATGCTCGCACTAACACTGCAATGTGTTCTGTGTAAAAACATAGGGAAACGGCTAGATTTCACAATAATTTATTATATGTCGCGGCGCAAGGAACTGCAAGTCATAGTTGTTACGCCATTAACATGCTGCTGGAGGATGGATGGCTAACTTGTATTCTGAGACCCAAACAAAGCTGCCGATTTTGAAAGCAGTCATGCTCTGTTTTC
>SDVV010037342.1:0-10849 GCA_016164225.1 Gammarus roeselii
TATATATATTGTGGAGATTACCTGTAAAGGAAATCAAGATTTACTTTGGGAATATTTTCGTTTGACATAAAATGTAATAATAAGTATTTGCAGGCGCAAAAAACATATATGAAACGGATACAACTATGAAATTACTGATCAAGACGGGATAGGAATATGAATAAGATACATGGACAGGTTAATATAAAGAGCTTGACCATCTCACAGTGCATAAACTATTCGCTTATTGTTCTTGTCTGCTTATACAAATTACTTAGTAAGAGGAACAAAATAATCAACAAGAAAAACGAACGCAGAAGCCGTCTCATAAAGGATACGGGAAAGACCTTTACGATTACCACGGGACCACATTTAATTAGTGCAGTTTTGCTGTTGCTTGTTTTTTGCAGTTTGCTCGAGAGGGCCTCTTCTATCTTTTTTGCTGAGCCAAGTTCTGAACCAGCAGGTCTGAGCAGCTCTCTGCACAAGTTCCTGCTGACAAAACAGAGCCGAGAAACTGGGTTTGATTTTTTCGTGTTCCGACAGTGCGGCCTCCCGCCAAAGCGTCGGCACCGAAATAAAAATTTACTTAATCATTCAATTTTTTTGTTCAACTAATTGGATTGTGAACTGTTTTCATCTTGAAAACAAAAACCAGGTGAGAAAAATGAGCAAAAATTTGGGGCATATTTATTTAAACCTTGTATTGTCAATCTTAGCGGTAGAAAATAAAATACTGCTCACACCGTGATTATGATTCTTTCCTGCCATCTAAGTAGAATTGTGTGAAAAATTTCCACTATTTTTTTTCATACAGAAGTCTTTTAGAAAAAAAACGAGCCAAAGCCATTTTGAGTTTCGAAATCTCAGTGAATAGTTGATTACTTCACTAAATTATTCGAAGTCAAAGGAATTGAAAGAATGGGAACAAATTTTTAGAGATTGAATTAATTAGGTAATTAGAAGTTTCATTAAACTGATTTAAAGTTATCCCACAAAACAGGTCGAATTGGTCACATCTAAAAATCGACTTAATTTTCATTGATTATACCAAGAGCGAGCGCCCATGCACCCCTACCAGACATCATGGATATGGACACCAGTGTAATGCTGTGACGCTTGGCTGTATACTTGGATGTGATGCTGTGACACTTGGGTGTTCTCGGGTATTATGTTGTGACTCTTGGGTGTTCATGGGTATTATGTTGTAACTCTTGGGTGTTTTTGGGTATTATGTTTTGACTTTTGGGCGTTCTTGGGTATTATGTTGTGACTCCTGGGCGTTCTTGGGTATTATGTTGTGACTTTAGGGTGCTCATGGGTATTATGTTGTGACTCTTGGGTGTTCATGGGTATTATGTTGTAACTCTTGGGTGTTTTTGGGTATTATGTTGTGACTCTTGGGCGTTCATGGGTATTATGTTGGGACTCGTGGGCGTTCTTGGGTATTATGTTGTGACTCGTGGGTGCTCTTGGGCATTATGTTGCGACACTTAGGTGTTTTTGGGTATTATGTTGCGACTCTTGGGTGTTCATGGGTATTATGTTGCGACTCTTGGGTGTTCATGGGTATTATGTTGTAACTCTTGGGTGTTTTTGGGTATTATGTTGTGACTCTGGGACGTTCTTGGGTATTATGTTGTGACTCTTGGGCGTTCTTGGGTATGATGTTGTGACTTTTTGGGTGTTCTTGGGTATTATGTTGGGACTCTTGGGCGTTCTTGGGTATTATGTTGTGACTCTTGGGTGTTCTTGGGTATTATGTTGGGACTCTTGGGGGTTCTTGGGTATAATGTTGTGACTCTTGGGTGTTTTTGGGTTTTATGTTGTGACTCTTGGGCGTTCTTGGGTATTATGTTGTGACTATGTTGTTACTCGTGGTTGTTCATTGCTGGTTATGTTGTGACCTGGCTAAGTATTGTGCGCGGAAAATCAATCAATTTAACGAAGAGTACACGGATTGTCATCTAGCGTGAGACTTAGCTCCTTAGATCTGGAGTTCTTGAGAAAAAACGGCCAGTATATCTATTATAAGCCAAACGACTTTATCCTGCCATTGTAGGGATGTTACTGGGGACGGGTATTATGGTATTACTTTATCCGGCCATTGCAGGGATGTTACTGGGAATGGGTATTATGGTATTACTTTTTCCTGCAATTGTAGGGATGTTATTGGGGACGGGTATTATGGTATTACTTTATCCGGCCATTGTAGGGATGTTACTGGGGACGGGTATTATGTTATTACTTTATCCTGCCATTGTAGGGATGTTACTGGGACGGGTATTATGGCATTTATTCTTGCTTTGTATGCAGAATTGCAATGCGGAGTGTATTATACACACATCAAGGTCTGATTTTCAGGCAATGGATCCGGCCACATCGTGTATGCCGTACGAATATCAATTACATCTAAATTATAACAGTAGTATGTGTTTTTGCTGACAAGTGTTTTTTGCTGCGCAAACATCATGACAGCACACGTGGAATTTAAAAAAAATTGTTTCCTATATCAGTGAACCGTTTTGAATAAAATAAACGAACATATTTTAAAACTATTTCCCATGCATGTAGCTATTGGCCAATTCCAGAAGTTTGTCTGAAATTTGCATATTATTTGTGCGCTCGAGAGCTGAAGCCTGGAAAAGGCTCCTATGCCATCCTTTATTCCAAATACCCTGGAATTGAACACCATGTTTATGCCACTCATGAAGTATGAAATATTGTGGATATGGAGCCGTTTCGAGTTTATGGGCAGCCTTGCTTATGCCAGTCCTGGTTCTGGTCGCCTTCCCGAAACATGGAATATGTAGAAGGAAATGAATGATATTATGGTTTCACACAGCATGAAGAGAAATACAACTTCCCAGATATTTGATGACGATTTCGATCCCCGTTTACTGGGAGGACAATTGTCTGCCGGGACATTTGAAGCCATGCTGCAGTGTTCAGACATTATTACCAAGAAATGGGGCAATAAATGGACAGTAACATTCAGAAAGGGAGCACCGTCAAGTCTGCCGGCGTGTCAAACACTCAAGTCGTGCGCGGCCAGACACTATACACTTTAAATCATCGTGTGCACAAGCTCCGTCATCGGCACAGGCTCCGTCATCAGCACAGGCTCCGTCATCAGCACAGGCTCCGTCATCAGCAGAGGCTCCGATATCAGCACAGGCTCTGTCATCAGCTCGCAGATCTCGTTGCTCCTCCATTGGTTGGCTCAGCCAAGATGATCAGTTTAATGCAGCGTGGCCATGGGGACGAGGTGCCGCCAGTCTCCTCAGTAACTGGAACATTCACATTTTTATTTGTAAGCCCCACCGCCGCACAGACGATCAGCAACGCTACGGTCGAATGTTACGTGCCCCTGAATTAAATTAAATGAAACACAGCGCGATTGAATGGATTGCACGGGCACTCTCTGTCGACCAGCGGTTGAAACATTAATCGGTCCGAAACTGTACATCTTCTTCTACTTAACTGAAATATCGAGAATTAGATTTGCTGGTGTAACTGCCTGAGATATTTTGCTTAGGTGCGTTCCAATTAGAGACACCTGGAATTAGTCTAATGAGGGAATGCTTAAATATTTGTTTGAGATTTATTTCGTTCATCCTTGAATTATTTTTAATTTTCATCACGTAAATCAGAGATCTCGATTCATTGATATGCCCTCATCAGAATAATTAAGGCTCATGCTGATGTTCATTTAAAAATATTCCTTACTAATGATGCATCATTATTATGGCGACCAACTTTATTCCTTACTAATGTAGCATCATTATTATGGTAACCAACTGTATTCCTTACTAATGATGCATCATTATTATGGCGATCAATTTTATTCCTTACAAATGATGCATCACTATTATGGCGACCAACTGTATTCCTTACTAATGATGTATCATTATTATGGTGACCAACTGTATTCCTTACTAATGAAACATCATTTATATGGTGACCAACTGTATTCCTTAATAATGACGCATCATTATTATGGTGACCAACTGTAATCCCTACTGATGATGCATCATTATAATGGTGACCAACTGTATTCCTTACTAATGATGCATCATTTCTATGGTGACCAACTGTATTCCTTAATAATGATGCATTATTATCATGGTGACCAACTGTATTCCTTACTAATGATGCATCATTATTATGGTGACAAACTGAATTCCTTGCTAATGATGCATCATTATTAAGGCGACCAACTGTATTCCTTACTAATGATGCATAATTTCTATGGTGACCAACGATATTCCTTACTAATGATGCATCATTATTATGGTGACCAACTGTATTCCTTACTAATGATGCATCATTATTATGGTGACCAACTGTATTCCTTACTAATGACGCATCATTATTATGGATACCAACTGTATTCCTTACTAATGAGGCATCATTATTAGGACGACCAACTGTATTCCTTACTAATGATGCATCATTTATATGGTGACCAACTGAATTCTTTACGAATGATGCATCATTATTATGGTGACCAACTGTATTCCCTACTAATGATGCATCATTATTATGGCGACCAACTGTATTCCTTACAAATGATGCATCATTATTATGGTGACCAACTGTATTTTTTACTAATGATGCAGCATTATTATGACGACCAACTTGAGAATTGCAGCGATAAAGCAGAGACATCCACACGACGACGTAGCAAAAAATGAATACAAAATTAGCAGACGAGATCTAAAGAGGGTCCTGAAACGTAAGAAGAAAGATTATGAAAAAGAAATTGCTGCCAATGCCAAAACTAATTCGAAACCATTTTGTTAGTTATATTTCGAGCAAAAAAAATTCGAAATCTGTAATTTATCCTCTCGAGAACGATGTTGGTGAGCTAGAAACGGACGAGACCAAAATGAGTGTTCTACTTAATGACTACTTTTGCTCTGTATTTACGGAAGGGAATCAGAATATTCCTAATCCTGAGTACATCATAGCGGCAAAACAAATTGAAGCCCTCACCACAGTGATTTTTCCCCTCGTCGAAGTTATTAAATATATAGATAAATTGAAAGTCACCAAATCTCCAGGACCAGACTAAATTCATCCTAGAATTCTAAAAGAGACTAGAAACGAAATCGCCGAACATTTTTCAAACATTTGCACCCAATCTCTCACAAACGGCTCCTGCCCCTCTAAATGGAAAGAGGCCAATGTTACCCCAATTTTTAAAGAAGGGGACAAAAAGTGTCCCGGCAACTATCATTCAATTAGTCACACCTCAGTCATTGGCAAGTTGATGGAAAGTTTGATAACGGATACAATTACAGATTTCTTAAAATCGAACAAATTGATTGGCGACTCCCAGCATGGCTTTAGGCACAACCGTTCCTGTCTTACAAATCTGTTACTTTTTTCAGTTATGTAATCGGAATCCACGACACAAAATGTCCAATCGAAATCATTTACCTTGACTTTCAAAAGGCCTTTGATAAAGTCCCCCACAAACGCCTAATTAGTACATTGCACAGCATCGGTATTCGAGGCGAGCTTAACAACTGGATAAAATGCTGGCTTACCGACAGACGGCAGCGAGTTGTACTTAACGGATCTTCCTCCCCCTGGGTTATTGTTACAAGCAGCGTGCCTCAAGGATCTGTGTTAGGGCCAGTTCTCTTTATAATATTCATTAACGATCTCGATAGCAACGTACTCTCAAACATTAACAAGTTTCCAGACAATACTAAGATCGGAGGAAAAGTGCAAACTGAACTAGAGTGTCGGCAGATCCAACTAGATTTGAACAAAATTATTGATTGGTCAGAAAAGTGGCAAATGAAGTTTAATGTCGACAAATGTAAAGTTATGCACATGGGTCCTCATAGCCCCAAACACGAATATTCGATGCCTGGAAAGAAACTCATTCCCGTCACAGAAGAGAGAGATTTAGGTGTCATCATTAGTAACGACTCAAAAAGCAGCAAGCAATGTAACGATGCTGCCAAGAAGGGTAACAAAATACTAGGTATGATATCCCGCACTATCTCTTACAAAAGCCAACACAGTATGTTCAAGTTGTCCAATGCATTTTTTAGATCGCATCTCGAGTATGCCGTTCAATTCTGGTCTCCATTCCTTAGAAAGGACGTTTTTAAACTTGAGAAGGTTCAACGTAGAGCTACCAAAGTCATCCCCTCGCTGCGGATTAAATCGTACGAAGACAGGCTTCGTGAACTCAATCTTTATTCGCTGGAGAAACGTCGAGTCAGAGGCGACATGATAGAAGTGTGGAAGATTATGAAGGGTAAGGAAAACGTCGACCGAGCGAGCATTTTCACTTTAGTTACAAACGGAGTGACTAGGAACAATGGATACAAAATCGTTGGGAAACGTTTTTCACTCAACATCACGCGCAATTTCTTCACGTATAGAGTTGTCGAAGAATGGAACAAACTTCCAGCGGAGGTTGTAAGCAGCAATACAATCGAAATGTTTAAGTCGCGGCTCGATAAGTTCTACATAAATCGCCGATAAATAGCTAAGTCGTTCCATTTCCTGTTGTTATAAATAAAAACAGAAATGGCACACGAAGCTCTCTTAGACGTTCTACTTCAGAACTGATCCTCTTGCTATCAAAAGGCAACCTAGTTTAGGCCAATAGGCCTCTTAAACGTTCTACTCCAGAACTAACCCTCTTGCTATCAAAATGCAACCTAGTTTGGGCTAATAGTCCTATTGTTGTCTTTCTACACTTGAAAACACCTGCAAACTGTATTCCTTACTAATGATGCATCATTATTATGGTGACCAATTGTATTCCTGACTAATGATGCATCATTATTATGGTGACCAACTGTATTCCTTACTAATGCTGCATCATTAATATCGCAACCAACTGTCACCACATTTTGTATCCGACAAGATGTGTTTCTATCAATGAAAATGGACCAAAGCTGGAGGCCGATTTAGTTTCCCTCACTGCCTTTTGACATTTCCCTTACTGCCTTCTGACATTTCCCTTACTGCCTTCTGAAATTTCCCATACTGCGTTCTGACAATTCCCATACTGCCTTCTGACATTTCCCTTACTTCCTCCTGACATTTCCCTTACTGCCTCTCTCACTGCCTTCTGACATTTCCCATACTGTCTTCTGACATTTCCCATAATGCGTTCTGACATTTCCCATACTGCCTTATGGCATTTCCCTCAATGCCTTCTGATATTTCCCTTACTGCCTTCTGACATTTCCCTTACTGCCTTCTGACATTTCCCTACCTGCCTTCTGACATTTCCATTACTGCCTTCTGACATTTCCGTTACTGCCTTCTGACATTTCCGTTACTGCCTTCTGACATTTCTCTTACAGCCTTCTGACGTTCATTTTACTGCCTTCTGACATTTCCTTTACTGCCTTCTGACATTTCCCTTACTGCCTTCTGACATTTCCCCTGCTGCCCTCTGACATTTCTCCTACTGCCTTCTGACATTTCCCTCACTGCCTTCTGACATATACCTTACTGCCTTCTGACATTTCCCTTACTGCCTTCTGAAATTTCCCATCCTGCGTTCTGACATTTCCCTTACTGCCTTCTGACATTTCCCTTACTGCCTTCTGACATTTCCCTTACTGCCTTCTGACATTTCCCTTACTGCCTTCTGACATTTCCCTTACTGCCCTCTAACATTTCTCTTACTGACTTCTGACATTTCCCTTACTGACTTCTGATATTTCCCTCACTGCCTTCTGACACTTCCCTTATTGCCTTCTGACATTTCCCTGACTGCCTTCTGACATTTCTTTTACTGCCTCCTAACATTTCCGTTACTGCCCTCTGACATTTCCCTTACTGCTTTCTGACATTTCCCTTACTACCCTCTGACATTTCCCTTACTGCTCTCTGACATTTCATTTACTGCCCTCTGACATTTCCCTTACTGCCCTCTGACATTTCCCTTACTGCCCTCTAACATTTCCCTTACTGCCCTCTGACATTTCCCTTACTGCCCTCTGACATGTACCGCAGTTAAAACACGCCTCTGGTTTTCTTGAATTTCAATGCGAGTTTCAAGTTTGTCAAGAGCGTCTTTTTGCTGACGTTGACTTTCAAATTATTATTTTATTAGCTTCCGAAACCCCAGCTAATTTCTAAGTCATTTTTCGGATTAATCTTTGCAATGAGATTCTGACAGCCTTGAAGTGGTCACGATATTTTAATAGTCGTGTAGGTTCATTACGTATCAGCTAAGATTATCAGGGAAAACAATTTATTATTTATATACTGCTGACATTATCATATATTTTTTTACTTCTATGTGAGTTTAATTTTGAATGAAATAATCTGCACGCGTTATTTTAGTCCTGAAAAGCTTTGCGTGGCACAGACAACTCACTTTAAAATCTCATTAGGCTAGTATCAAAAATGATTGCCCCAACGCCAGCAGCAAGCCTCCGCTGTAACACACGCTGACAGAGCGTCAACTTGATAAACTATTAACGAATGCTAGCCCTTCTCCCGCAGGAAATTATTGATCACGTGCTGTGCTTTCGTGGATTGGCTCTTGCTTATTTCGGCATCAACTTTTATTTCAATCAATTGTTTACAGAAGATTAAAAAGGGTGCAATTGCGAAACAGTCCACTATCAAGGGACTCATAAACTAGTGATACAATAATTGCATGATCGCAATTCATCGGTTTTGTACGCTGGACAGTTGGATACTCCACAAATTGATATTTTCAGCCTCAGTGTTGACTTTGCAAGGTGGTTATGGACAGACAGCCACCTTCCCTCTCCTCCTCGCTTTCACCCCCCCCCCTCAAGCCGCCGCTGTAGCATTCATCCACAGGTCTCTCGAGCCAGTCTTGGCGCGTCACCCATTACCCTCTCATGTTCATGGCAGCGTATGCAGTTTAACTGATATGGCCTAATTAGAGGGTCGACTGACTAGCTCAGCTTTCGGACCACTCTAAGGGGCTCCGAGGCGAGGCGATGCTGCCAAGGAGGCCGATGAGGGGAGATCTCTCATTGTTGCCAATGCTGTGAATGATTGCTGTTATAGAGACATGTTTTCGTCTTGATGCTGCTGTGTTGCTGTTGATGAATTTATATCCATGTCACTTGTAAGTCACAAGAGCAAAACATAACGCCATAAGAGTAACAATGCAGTGACCAGACATTCATTAAAATGTCACTTCCTACGTGCACCAGTTGCCGGTGAGAGGGGATTCCTGTCACTGCATTATTATGCTGTATCAATATCTGCAACGAAGAACATGTTACAGCGATTCAATTCTCAGCTGCAAACCTAACTGCTGCCTTCTTATGGGACTCTCACTTTATTGATTGATTGTTTCCTTCCACTGAAGAGATTGTGCAACGCTACCGTCACATAAGATATGTTATTTTCAGAACACTACATGTTTTATTGAGCTGATGTCTACCACATCGTCGCATTCAAGCGGCTTCAACATTGAGCTGATGTCTACTACATCGTTGCATGCAAGCGGCTGCAACATTGAGCTGATGTCTACCACATCGTCGCATACAAGCGGTTTCAACATTGAGCTGATGTCTACCACATCGTCGCCTGCAAGCGGCTGCAACATTGAGCTGATGTCTACCACATCGTCGCATACAAGCGGCTGCAACATTGAGCTGATGTCTACCACTTCATCGCATGCAAGTGGCTTCAGCATTGAGCTGATGTCTACCACTTCATCGCATGCAAGCGGCTTCAGCATTGAGCTGATGTCTACCACGTCGTCGCATGCAAATCCGCTTGACGAAGAAGTGGCTTCAATATTCTCGACAAAGTTTACCGCCTCTTAAGCGCGAGGCCCTTTTGCCTTCAGATCTTTCAGAGCTTTCTTTCGGAGGCCTTGATAAAAGCTGCCAGACAAACGGCACTGAAGAGCAGACGATACTGCTGTGCAGACGGCAGTGCTGGGCAGACGGCACTGTTAAAAAGACGGCACTGCGGGACAGATGACGCTGCCATAGATAAGGCATTGCCGGACAGACGGCACTGCTGGACAGACAACACTGCCCGACAGACGGTAATGCCGAACAGACGGCACTGCTGGACAGATGACAGTTAGATGTTTATCTATTTGTTCAATATCGAACCCACTGTGATCAACACTCAGGGGCTTCGAGTAAGTAATCGGCCTCAGACTTTCACGCCCGGACATTTCTTCGACTTAATTATTAAATCATCGCTACTCTATTGTGCAGTAAGCATGCTGCCTCGTTCGTTGACACAGCATTACAGGTCATTGTCAACATCAACAATATCACCACTGTCAAGGCTATATGAGTCATACATTGCTAATCGGACTGTATGAGTCATACATTGCTAATCGGACTGTATGAGTCATACATTGCTAATCGACACTGCTAAGCGTTGCAATTTTGAGGACTTTCATCAATCATAATGCGCCAATAAACACGCACATCAGGACGGCGTTTGAACAAACTCAGGTTTCCTCAATTTGCTGGCAAAGCTCACGGTTTGGGAGTGAAATTTAGAAACGCTTTTATTGAGTTTAATTTACCAGTGTAATAATAATATATTTATGCACGAATGATCCCAATGAGCGTTCCCATAACATTTACTTGATATGAAATACCATTCGTTTTCTAAAATTGGGTAAAACTCATTCATGACAATCAGACAAAGTCTTACAACTTCCTGCAGCGACGTTTCTTGTCTTGAGGTTCGTCCCAGATACTTTTTTCGAATTACCGCCTTTGTCCCAGCTTGTCCCAGCTTGATGGCATAAATCAATGCGATACTTTCTGTTTCAGATACTTCGAGGCACTTTGAAAGAAACACGTTGTTATTGAAAGATGCTGCTGCACAATATATCAATGCACATGTAAATATATGTAAA
>SDVV010037343.1:0-10849 GCA_016164225.1 Gammarus roeselii
CAGCAGAGCCGGGGGAGGCCAGCACAGCCATGCGCGCCAGTATGCTGTTGAGAACAGCAATGTTAACACAGGTATAGGAACTGGAATTAGTGCGCACTCTTGGCTATCACATGAACCATCCGCATGCATGACAAAAACAAAAACAAAAAAAATAAACAAATAAATTCCAGAACAGCACACTGTACAACAAAGAAGCAACACATCAGGACAGGCACAAACACACACCCACACACACACACACACAAACACGCACCACAACCCACCACTCTAAAGCCACAGCAAAAAGCAGACAAATCCAAAGCCAGGACGCCAACACGCTGCAGAAGAACCCCAAACTAAACAAACTCAAACAGAGTATCACCCAAAAACTCTGCAAGCGACCTCTTGAATGCAGCCAGAGAATCTGATTCCACCACAGAACTCGGGAGGCTGTTCCACAACTGAACACATCGTTCTCCAAAGACCCTCCTCTTGATGTCCGTATTACAAGCCGGCATCAAAAGCTTATAGGGATGGCCCCGAGTTCTTGTATCTGTATTATTATTTGTATCCAGACATTTTCACTAGCGTTGACCATACATTTATTTTTTTAAGTTAGAAACACGGGAGAATCCTCTATATTGCCCTTGCAAATCAATGCTCAAACTGATACAAGCTGCTAACCCAGAGGTGGAAGATGAAAACACCAGAAGCCATCAACAAAATCAAGATCAACAGAAAATATATCAGTTATCAAATTTACAAGGCCTTCATGACACCTGCCAGTATGGAAAAATAAAATTGATCCAGCACATTCTTTACCATAGTGATTCATTCACTTGTTATTTCTTTATTTCATGTATAGAAGTAATCACAGAAATAGGAAATGTGGTGGTGTTGCAAAATATGTGAAAGATAATCTTCGGAGCTGTAACAAGATGAAGTTAACATTGATTACTGTGAGTCTCTCATTGCTAAAATTGAAAGCTTTAATAATTATATACATACAATTCACATACTACCAACTGAGTATGAAGAAACATTTTGAAAATGCACATGAAATTTCACAAATATTGATCAGGCTGAATTATCTTACTCTATGGTGACTTCAATTTTTTTCAACAGAGGACAGTATTGTTTAAACGTCAGCACCTAGTAGCTATATAAATGTCAAAAATGACACCAAGGCTGTGGCAAATAAAGCTAAAATTTATTAGACGCAAATAAAGCATGAGCCTTCACAAGATGGCATCTCCTCAGGTACAAGCAGTATGCATTACCAAAAAATGTATGTTCTTAGTTTAAAAGAACATGACAACTCAAGCAACAAAGTGACGAAGCCATTATCAATGAACAATTAGTGAGGGCATCAAAACTGCCCACTGCAAAAGACAACCTAGAGCTTTCATTAAATAGGCAGTTCATAGAGCCCCAAATTTCAGATCAAATGAGACCAACTACAAGGCTTGGCTTCTAAACTAACCTGTGCTTATGCCCATGGTGTGGGAGAGGCGGTAACAGTGCAGCAAGACTGGGCCGCACGTGCGCTAGAGTTGGAGGAGGCAACACAACACAGCTGTTGGACACAACCTTGCTATCTGTATTGTTGTGACTCAAACGCACCACTGAAGTGTCTCTGCTGCTCTCAACGGGATTGGCCAGATGTCGCGCAGATTTACGGGGAGCAGGCCACTCCTCTGAATTTTTTCTCTTAGCATTATATTTTCGTCTTGTTTTATGTTCAAGAGCACCATCAATGCTTGAAACCGAGGGTATTTTGGTGTCTATTAAAAGTTCTCTGTCTGGCACGGCAATGGATTCTACAGATACATCAGTTACCACTGCAGGTGATGCATCACTACAAACATCTACAGCCACTGGCAATACATTATTGACTAAAATGTTGGGGGAATTTTCATCATCATAATGCTGTTGTTCACTTAAAACACTATCTACACTTTCGTTTTGTACATTATCACTCTTATTGAAGGCTCGTTTCTTGTACTTTTTCTTTGGTGGCCTACCCCGAAAAAAACTTTGGGCCCGTGTTGGTCTGAGCCAATCAGATGAATGCCGCTTTGCTGCTAAAGTTGAAGGCTCACCACCAGAATCTGACTGTTCACTCAGACATTCTTCAGAAATTTGACTAGATACTCCAACAACTACTAAATTTTTAGGGTATTCAATCATTTTATTTGCATCAATGGGACCAACAGAACGCATTGAAGGAGCAGTGATCTCCTGATTAGTTACTTTGGATAGTGTTGTTGCAAGATTTTGTTCAAAAATAGTGAGGAAAGTTGTTAGTGAAAGTTGAGCATAAGACAATATGGTCCTGGAATCAGTTTTTTCATTGCAAATGACTTTTTCAGTAGATTGACAACAACCTGGCTTGAGATGCAAGTGAGACAAATGTTGAGAATCTTCAAATGAGCTGGGAATAACCATCAGAGCAGTAGGGAGTGGGATGACAGAATTGGTACTCCTGTCAGTTGATTTGGTGATGTTAACTTGAGAAGGTTCACTTCCTGGCACTGTGGGGTCGAGTTCAACTGGAGTATTGGCAGGAGACGTCGGCAATGTGTATGACTCAGATACAGGCAAAATTGCAACACGTTCAGGTCCTTGACTATGTTGGCAACTGCTATTTGAGGTAACAGGAGATGAAGTTTGGGTCACAACAACTGTTACAGTCTCATGTCCAAACTGAGTAACTGGAGCAGGCATGCTTGAGTTGGTAGTTTTTGTTTCTGCCTGACCTCCTCTTGTGCCTGACCCAGACACAGCTACAGCAGTGGAAATTTCGTCGTTGTAGCCACTATCTTCACTTACTACCGACCCAGATGGGGACAGAAACTGATTCTCGTCCAACATGACCAAATCATGAACACTGGAACTATTACATGAACCTAAGGCAATACTGGATTTGACCACTTCTGAAAATTTCTCATGAATGCCTTCAACTTCGTTCTTGATTTTTTTTCCATCAAAAAATGTGAGATCATTTCTTGTTTCGGAATCAATTGAACAATTCTCCTGTTGTTCAGATACTGATGGTACCTGGGAGAATGCCGAACAATGACTAGGTAAACCTTGAGCTAGGTTACTGTTTGGCAAGGATGGGTTAGGTGAAGGAATATCACCAAAAAGAGAGTCCAAGAAAATATCCACATCATCAAGAGAGGCAGTGCTCAGGTCAATATTACACTTCTCAGCTTCTGTGAGATGGCATGCTGACTTGACAACAGATGGCAAAGCTGACTTGGCTACTGATGGCAAAGCTGACTTGGGGGCATGACATGAAGCTGTAAACTTGGATGGAGCAAAAGAAGAGGCTCGAGAAGCACGAGACCTTTGTTTCTGAAAATATGTGGCCTGTATTTTTGGCTTGTTAAGATCAGCAACCTCCAAATCAGTACTAGAGTATTGGGAGAGGACGGTGCTGTCAGGTGAGCTGCAACGCGACGCTGCGCCACTTCTGGACGTGATAGCGGAACCTGCTGTAGACAAAAACATTCTGAATTAGTTACTTTTAGCTACGCAAATTCCTCCATTATAAGTGATAAACTTGTGCAGTGAACGTACATCAGCCAAAAGAAAAGCAGTTGGCTTCTATCTCAGAACAAGTCAGATGATTCATATATGTAGTTATCAAAAAACTTCCAAGGCTCCATGCCATGGAATAAAATAAAGAATGGAATCTGCATTCAAGTGACATCTCAACATCAATTGAACTGAGCTTATTTGCTTGACAGTGATCAACATCTTTTGCTGAAGGAACCGAGCACAAGCAGACAGTAGGGAAATGCATTAGTGCAGTCCAATTCATCGAGGTGTGAGATTCATATAGGACTTGACAAGCTCCTAGCTTTGATTTTTGCAATATTGAAAGCACAGGCTTTTGCAACTCTCAAGGATGACCTGTATTTTGTTCAAAAAAACAGAAAATATGGGTGGTGTTAAGCATTGTAATGCAGAAAAAAAAAATTAACAGCCTGATAAGTCCACAATGACCCCCTTCAGCAAATCAGTCATTGTTCTATAAAAATATAAAAAACAGTGTTTATGGGGCAGGCAAGGATACAAAAGAACCCTCTCACGCTCCATGTCTTGGAATAAAATAATTTGTTTGTTTGTTTGTGTTTCATCCCATCCCAGAGATATGAGCCAAGCAACTCATCATGGTGCGTATGGTCAGTAGCGCAAACTTATGTTGTCATAGTAACTTGGGTTCCATAGGTAGGTCTCAAGGCTTCTTGCTGTGACAACTTAATTTAACATTAAAAAAATGATTAATATTTGGTTGAAAGTTGGAACATTTACTTGTTATATCCATTGGTTATACCCAATAGGTTCAATTTTAGATTATATCTTCACCTTGATTGGATGTTTGCATTTCAACACCACAAGAATCAGCTAGTAATTGTCATAATTTAAGATCTAGTTCAAATAAGGAAGTAGCTAATGCTCACGATTGAATGTAGCTGTTTTCCAACTGAGAATCACTGTAAATTTAAACCAAGTCTAAATTGGGATGTAGCAATTTCATAAAATCAATAATTTTTTTCATCATTACAGTTAATGGTACAGAGTATGAACAAAAAAGGGACACCACTATAAATGTGAATTTTCAGTTATTCAAAATATCTTTCATTATTGTCTAAATAGTCACTGCACAAATACACATGATTCAAAATAGGTACAGACACTAGGCCAGATCAACCAAAAAGGTGAGGGTTGTCAATGGCAAGGAGCACCTCACTCTTCTCTCATACACTTGCATGCAAACAAACTTAGCCCTTTTGCAAAAAAGGATCTGGCCAGGACCCTGCAACACACAGTTTAGGTCATAAGTGAGGTCCGAGATCAGTGTCAGCAGCTGGGCAAAACAGCATTAACTGGTTCAACTCTGCTGCATCATAGTAATTAGGCCCTCACACACCTACAGCCATCCCCTTTCTCAACAAGATGCCATGAGCAAGAAGACAAAGCAAAACTCAAGGATTTTCCATTCCCACTTGCCTATTGCAGCTCACTGGAGGAACCTCAACACTAGTGTCTCTCCTTTCTAATGCCAGCTGAATGACATCCATCCAACCATATCATAGTCTGCACCTAGGGTTACATCACCCATGTCACCTATCTCCAATCATCCAGTCACTTATCTCCCATCATCCATCCTCACCATGTGAATCTACCATCCTCTTACTTTCTCCACATTCCTGAGCAAATTTAAAAGTGATTATTGATCATATCTCTCAATGACACACAAGCTATGCTCCTAAAACATTCAATCTGAAAAACATTCTTTCACTCCCGCACTCCACGTCACAGCCCCATGAAGTGCAGTTTGGATAACAACCCCACATTCAACCCTCAATTTGCTTTAATACCTCATGACTTAATCTCATTACTCTCTTCAGTGCCCCCAACGCATTACAAATTTATTTCACTTGCTATTTAACCTCAAGTTTACTAGTTTACAAGTGTAGGAAGGCAACAACATGACTTTTCGCCCCCAACCAAGTTGCTTTAGTAGGCTTCTCCAAACAAGAGCTCCAGTACGTAGAACACTGAACTTCCTACAATAACTCTGTTTGGAGGGACACTAATCCTGCTTGCATTGACATTCCTTAAAGAAGGTCTTACTTTATTTTTACCCACATTAACTTGCAGCTTCTCCTCTCACACATTGCCAAACTCTGACACTAGCAATAATTAGCTACTAGCTTGTTAGTGCAGGTTGGATAGAGAAAATTATTTCACTCTTAGCTGCTTCCACTTCTCACACACTCTGCCAAACTATGACACTAGCAATAATTAGCTAATAGCAAGTTGGTGCATGTTTGATAGATATAATTATTTCACTCACAGCAGCTTACACATCCCACACACTGCTAAACTATGACACTAGCAATAATTACTAATAGCAAGTTAGCAAATGTTGGATAGAGACCATTTTTTTCACTTATACATAAAATGATACTCTAGCAAGTTGGACAATCATTTTGCTATACCCCTGAAGTTATACATAACCTAAATGGTATTTTTTTGCAATCACTAGTGAGATGCTAGTTTAAAACTAAATGACAATATCTACAATATTGATTCAACAAAGAAGCGCATAACAAACCTGTTGCAATAATATTCTCCTGAGGCAGGAAATCAAGGTAACTGTCACACTCAGTGTTGCTGCACTTGACAATCGCTTCGGTGGCTGACAGGTGGAAAGGGCGTAACTTGCCCTGCTTGCAACTTTTGCAAACCTCCCCTGAACTCTGTAAATAACAATGAAATTAAAACATTGAATAAAACAAGAGAAATAGATTACAGTGACAAACAGGTAGTTCCTTCATAAAATTGATTTTCATAGCAATGATGCCAAAGGACTCTCCCCAGAAGGAGAGTGGTTGACTCTGAGCTGCACCACACACTATTCTCACGTAGCTACCTGAACACATCTCAAAACTCAGCCCTTAAGTATTAGAAGGCCTGGCCAAGTATGGAGTAGGATATGGCAGGTTTTTGAGCAGTTTTGGTTATGCCAAAACTGCTCAAAACCTCAAAAGGGGATGCCACTACGTAATCATACATTAGAAAGTTTGGTTAGGTTAGGCTAGGTTAGGTTATATTGTAGGGTTAACACATGCCTGACATTGGTTTGGTACATTTAGTGTATTAGCACATCCCTGACACACAAGACTGACAGTGTTTAGAACCATCCTCAGATATCCTTCCTAGTTGTGTCTGCCTGTGTGATCTAAAAGTTTAATTGCTCACAGTGTGCGTCTGAGTACATTGGCTCTACACCGTGTACTCTCAGAACTTTGGTAGCAGAGCATGTGGGAAGGAGCTTTTATACAGGGAACTTTCATGCAAAGGCCCCTCATTCTTCCATCTGCTTCCATGCAGAGAGTTGTGATGAAACAGTTACTGCGGAGAACTTCAAGATTTTAACTAGCAATTCACATCAAATAGATTTACAAATCATGGACTCGTTTCATTCACCAATATAGGCTGCTGCTCAATGACACCCAGTCATCTTTTCCCTTTAAATGGTTAGCAATTGATTCATAATTTCCTTTAGTTCATCTTTTCCTTTAAAATGATTAGCACCGATTCACAAATTCCTTAAGTTATGTTCTTTCCAACAACTGTTCTAATTGCATTTTTTCCTTTTCAACTGTTGATAATGGCCTAGGGGTGGAAACATTCAGTTTCATGTGCACTATATCTAAATAAAATTTCAACTATGAGCTCAAAATTTCAAAATTTTACCTGTTTTTTTTTTGTATCTTCGAGTAAGAAACCAACGATTCTATTATAGATGGAATATTGCACGTAAACAAATCATTAAACCATTTGTTGTACTACAATTTCAAGTATGCATTTTCCTCCAGAGCATATCAATACAAACTGACTCAAAAATCCCTAACCACTGCACAACAACTTTGTTGAAGAACAAGTAGGTAATTGTTTTAAGAGCTTGGTCAGAATGGACAGCTATCAGAGGAACTAAGAAAACCAGATATTGCATATTTTGGAAGGCAAATAAAAAATTGGTGATTCACATTACAATGCCTTATATACCTAGTCAAGATGAAATGCTGTTTAATTTAAATAGAGCAACAACTAAACCCTAATATTGAATTACTCATGGCATGACTCCAACAACAATTTAACATTCCTGCATATTGACAGTAGATGAAAACGAACACACGTTTGGTAATAAAGTTTGTCGCAACATTCATGTATCAGCCAGAGGAGGGGGAATGAAAAATTGTGCATTACCATTGTTAGTAGTATGGTTGGGAGATACATGAACAATGTTGTTAGTGTTGGCAATTTTTAATAAGAACTGACAGAGATTGGTAATTGTTATTTGTAAAACTCTAATTTGGATGGTAAATTTTTCTCATTTGTAGAGACCTTGGTGTTATTGTTGATAGCAAGTTGAAGTTTCATAATCATATTCATGTCGTGGTACAAAAAGCTTCAGGTCTGGCTAACAACTTACTGAGGTCCACTGTTATCACAAGTCCAGATTTCATGGTATCACTTTTCATCTCATATTCACCTTGTACTGGACTATTGCTCGTGTGTAAGGAATTTGATGTTTGTTGCTGATCTGAATGCGCTGGAATCTGTTCAGCATTGTTTTTCCAAAAAAAGTTGATCAACTGTAATCTATGTCTCATGAAGTCACCTGTCACGATTGAATTTGTGTTCTATTTATGGGAGGCTGATAAGATTTGATCTCATACTTGTGCTGGAAGCAGTGGGGATGTGGGTTTGTCAGCCAGTCTGCAGAAACCATACTGGCCATCTCCGGATATAAATTATGGAATTGAATCAGTCGCCACATCACCCACAGAGGCGTTGCAGTCTGGACAAAGTTCATGTCGAATCGAAGCTATCTCCACACAGCTTTTTTTCTAAGCGTCGCCAACAATCATGATGATCAGACGATAGTGTATTTCAACCACCGTAACTGCTATATTTTCCACTTAAGCAGTTATGGCGGTACATATTTCCACATGGGGATCATTATTGACATGAAATTCATCAAATGAATAACAAGTTGAACAAGATGTTCAACTTCATTATTAATAGTAATCTTGCCCATAATACTTTGGAAACATTCAAGATTGAGTGGAAAATTAGGTTAGGTTTAAAAAATTGTAAATGCATACATATAGCTACATGGAGTTGCCAGTGAACACAGGCAACATTTAGGATTATTTATCATCATTTGGATATGGTAGGTAGCTATAGCTATAGTTATGATTATGTGGATTGGTATCATGCCGGTTATATCATGAGGTATCAAGTTTCCATTCAAGATGAACCTACAAGCGCATTTCACTCCATTTCAAAACATTTGTTGATACGATTGAACTTGTTCAAAAAATATGAACATCGAACATGCTCTTGTTTAAAATATGGAGTCAAACATGTCAGAATAGTTTAACAATGGATAATTATTGATGTGACCTCATTCACAGTAGAGTCATCCCACAGTCCAATAAATACAAAGTCAGTCAACTTCTAAGCAAAGGCACTGCCTGCAAGCTGAGCCAATAAAAGCGCAGCCCTCATTCAAGTAGTATCACTACACGTCATGAACGATCGCTGCCGTGAGTGGCTGTGTTCCCACCGTTCAACCAATGAATGCTGCTGCCCATGCCCTACCATCATGTAAGGAACGCTGCGATTGGTTGACGGCTGCGCATCATTGACGACATTCCTGAAAATATTTGTACAGAGTTGGTAGACGTTATATTCATTGGACTTGGGCAATCCACTACAGCTCTGCAGCGCATTGGCAGTCTGAGAGAACAGTCACAGGGAGAGGATCATTTGCATGCTGCTCCAGTGTGCACAATGCATGTGCTTTTTTAAACAACCGAGACATTTTGTAACCAGTGAAATGACTACATTCAGTATTATGATGAAAACGGCCAGTTGTTGTTGGAAAGTGGTAATGTACGGAAGAGGTGGGCCAAGTATTTTGATGAGTTGTTGAATGTTGAGGATGACAGAGAGGCTGACATTGTTGCTGTGGGTGGTGGTGCTCCGATGCCAGTTTTGGGAGAAAGACTTATTGCGGACATTACCAGGGAAGAGGTACAGGAGGCGGTGGACGTGATGAAGCAGGGAAAGCCCCTGGTTTGGATGGAGTTGCGACCAAGTGCCTGAAGAAGGGTCTAGTAACGATTGTCGAATGGTTGGTGAGGTTACTGAACTTGTGTTTTGCGGCAGGCGTGGTACCGAGTGAGTGGCGCAGTGCCTGCATTGTTCTGCTATATAAGGGCAAAGGAGATAAAAATGAATGCTGAAACTCAAGAGGTATCAGTCTGTTATGTGTTGTTGGTAAGTTGTACTGGAGAGTGCTGATCAAAAGAATTGGGGACAGTGCAGACTGCGCAATTGGAGAGGAACAGTGTGGCTTTAGGAGTGGTAGAGGGTGTACCAATAAGATTGTTGCAGTGAGACAGGTATGTGAGAAATACCTTGCCAAAGGAAATGATGTGTTCTGGGCCTTCATGGATCCGGAGAAGGCATACCACAGAATTGACAGGGAAGCGCTGTAGAGGGTGTTGCGTTTGTATGGAGTGGGCGGACATCTGTTGTAAGCAGCGCAGAGTTTCTATGCTGACAGCCAAGCATGTGTCAGAGTGGGGAGCAAGGCAAGCGATTGGTTCACAGTGAAAGTGGGATTGAGACAAGGCTGCGTGATGTCTCCCTGGCTGTTCAACCTCTATATGGATGGAGTGGTCAGGGAGGTGAACGCGAGTGTGCTTGGTTGTGGCTTGGAACTGTTGGAAGCGAATAGGCAGAGTTGGCAGTTGAGCCAGTTGCTATTTGCTGATGATAGGGCCCTGGTTGCGGATTTGGAGGAGAAGCTATGTAGGCTAGTGGGTAAGAGTAAGAGTAAGAGTAAAGAAATGAGATGCTCAAGGACTGTCGATGCGAGCAAAATTATCACCCTAAATGGAGAGCTCTTGAAGGAAGTTCAGTGTTTCAAGTATCTGGGCTCCCATGTGGAGAAAGCTGAACTGGTGGAAACTGATGTGAAGGCACAAGTGAAGGAGGGATGTAAAGTGTTGGGTGCACTAAAGAGTGTAATGAGCTGTAGGACATTGGGGATGGAAGCAAAGAGAGGGCTGTATGAGGGTGTTGTTGTCCCAACTGTACTCTACGGAGCTGAGGCTTGATGGGGTGAGAGCAGAGGAGAGAAGAAGGTTGAATGTTTTCAAGATGAAGTGTTTGAGGAGCATGGCTGGAGTAACGCTGAGAGACCGGATCACCAACGACGTGGTTCGAATCAGAACAGGGATGGTGAAGAAGTTGGAGAACAGAGTGGATT